>CABFOQ010053549.1:2990-18057 GCA_900660455.1 Gephyroberyx darwinii
GGGGGGGGGAGGTTGGTGATGGGGTTTGGCTACCTGTCAGTATGTCGTACTGGTGCCACGGCGTGGGTCTGCCACTGGCGCAGTGCAGCGACCCGGCATCTGCTAGCTGTCTGTATTCGGTCCTGTAGGTTGTGCGGTAAGGGGTGGGACCCTGTGGGTTGGCGATCTCGCTGGCAGCCTGGCCACCACAATACCGGACCCAGTTTTCCAACTTCATGTTGGCTCTCTGGGAAAAGACAGAGACACGGTTAGTTAATAGCTAACTGTTTCATAATTAAGCTATGATTAGCTATTTCATCATTACTGATCACAGGCAATTTCTTTTCACTAAACTGTTGCTCCTGCGTGCCACAATCCAGTGCCTGGCTCTGACCTGAGGCTGTATTATGGCAAACTGGAGCAACTCTCCAAGAACAAAAGGCCTTTGAGCTTTGTCATGAATCAAGCCAAGCTCTTTTCCAAGGTCTTCCATACTACACTGGAATAGTATTGATGTATAAACACAAAATGAGCAAATAATTCAATGACAGAAAAAGATATGAAACAGCAGTCCATCCATGTGTTCCTGGTAGATCATTGTTGTTTCAGGTGTATTCCTACCGGCGCAACGTCTTTGGGACCATGCACTTCCTTGGCATGTGACTGCGACGGGCAGGGTGTGGTGTTGCTCAGATTCAGCCGGCTGAGGTGCTGTGAGGGGAAACTGGGGTCTCGGAGATGGAAGATGAGAGGCTGTCCATTCGCTGCCCGGCCAGAATAGCTCTGTAACAGCCCAGCGGGAGGATGAGAGGAATATGAAGGAGGACTATTGAGAAGCAGAGCATTCTGGGAACTCTCAAATGGATACTGTTCATCAGTGTTCTTGATCTTGCACAATGTAGTCCAATGTGTTGGACAATTGTTTGCTTATATTTGAAGGTGCTATATGCAGCATTTTCAAACATCAATATATTATTGTCAAATTAATTGTGATACCTTGGCATAATAACCATAAAAAAATCAGGAGATGATTCGTAGCCTCAATCTGACACTAGTGCTATAGTTAGCTAATGTTTTTCAAAATGAAGACTGCATTTCCCATAAACCTAGCCTGTTTTTTTTCTAGACAAACGGCACCCTCTTCCTGCTTTTCAAGGACCTGTGGCACCCTGTTGCGGCTGACCTGGGCGTGGGTGGTGGTGTAGCAGGGTGCTGATGCCGCATCTCCCAGGGTCAGGGTGCTCTGGTGCATCAGACGCCTGGAGGCCTGGGCTTTACTCTGACCCCGCTGACCACACTGGGTCTCCTCAATGTGGGCCGCCTGTGTGTCGCTGTCCATGGGCGTACGGCTGAAGTCGTTACCTCTGTTACCCCACCTTGGCTGTTTGCTTGCCCACAGGCATCCTGGTGTTAAAGCACCTGACACACACCAACCACACCGCCGTGCTGTTGCTTGTCCTAGGTGCCAAGAAAACCAGAAAATCTGCAACACTTACAGCTACTACAAATATTGATCTGAAATTAAAAAAATTATTTCATATGAACAAATGAGGGAAAAGCCTCTGGTCTGCCACTTACCCAAGCGGAGGCCAAGGCTGCTTTTGTTGAACTTTTGTTGTCATGGTGACAGGCACAACAAGAAAGTTGCAGTGTGAGTTTGCAAACAGTAATGAATATTTTTAAAATACTTTTCTCAATTATAGTTAGAAATCAAAAGAACCAAAGTGGCTCAGGCAACAATGAAAAAGTAATAAATTTCATAATAACATAATTCCTGATTTATATGTAGGAATGTAGCTTTAAAGTGAGTTTTGGCCTGGAGAGAAACCATTCCTACTGATATTTCAGAATATTTGTATTGCATTTCTGCCAAAATGACATGCACTCTCTTTGCCCAGCAAATGGAACAGACAGAAACTGTAAGACGTGAAAATCTGGTCTGGGGTTTTCGACAGGCTTGCAACAACACCGAGTGGTTTTCATTATAACAATGAAAATGAAATGCCTGCTTGTGCTTACTCTCGCTCTTGAGCTTTTTAGCCGATGATAATTATTATTATAATCCTGGATTTCAATGGAGCATTTTAGTGCTCCATGGTCTAAATGCTGTTTCAGAGGATTTCCCCATAGACTGAATGTGCTGAAATTCACTTGCTAGTGGCACAATTACTTAAAAAGGGCCCTAAGGGGAGACATTGGAAGAAATGAAACTAGCTAATGTAAGTAGAAATTATTATTATTGACTTGATATTTCTACATAGATGTCCCTTGGTCCCTTTAACTTATATTGAGGTGGGTAGAATTTGAAGTAGTTCTGCAGCCATCCACTAGAGGGCAATAGAGCGATTGCCTCTCCCAGGACTTTAACATTGGCTTCAAAACAGCAAGGCCAGTTTTCCACCCTGCCAAGGGTGCTAATATGCTACAGGAAACACAGTACTTATGATTCTTGCCTGCAATTTTTGAAAAATTATGCACTTTAAAGTTATTGCAGGGTTTTTATTGGCTCAGAAAAGGGCTTTGGTGATACTTTATACCAGGGCTATTCAACCATGTGCCATGGAGGGCTGAGAGTATGCAGGTTTTCATTCCAACCAGACTACATTAAGTAGTTTTACTGATTAGTTCCTCCTCTGTGGCTGAAGGTGTGCTAATCAGTGAAATCACCTGCTGTGGTATTTGGTTGGAATGGAAACCTGCATACTCTCGGCACTCCATGGCACCTGGTTGAATAGCTTTCAGTGATGAAGAGACTCGATCATATTTAGGCTATTAATAGTAATATAATTACCAGGTTGACAAAATATATCAAAAAATAGTTACATTAAAAGCATAAAACAGTATCTTGTAATTTTGACTGCATGCTATTTGTGAGGTTTTGTTGATTAACTATATTGAGATTACTAGATTATGCTATAAATTGTATTTTAAGCATCTTAATGGGCTTTTCCTCTATTCTAATTGTTTTATAACAATTAACCATTATGAAACTTGGACGTGAAGTATGCAGGTACTTTACAAAGACCTGGCTTGACACCAGAGGGTTTTCCTACCAGTTATAGCTGATAACTATCATTTGCCAAATGAGTTTGCTATTTACTTTAACAGCTCGCTGACCTTTTTGTCTCATGCCCTTCTCGTTTCGAAGTGAGTTTCAGAAAAAAAAAAAAAAAGTGGCAGTTTCGTGCATCTCGCTCTTCTGCATCGCGGTGTACAACAGCGCCCCTGACCGCCGCCCTGCTGGTCGGGGGACCGTATAGCAACCTATCAAAGTCCAGCCAGGATACTCATTTTGAAATTATGCCATATGTTATGGACCCACATAATGACATCTGTTTCTGGTCAAATCTGACCAAGAGAAGACAAGGAGTCAAAACATATTTCTCAATGAACATTTATTGTATAAAAATCTCAGGTTACAGGTTACATTTTCACTTTCTTGTGGTATGTGTGTGTGTGTGTTGAAGCACATGACTGGCAGTGTGTAATAACATTGCTGCATGTTTTGCAAATGTGTTTCTTTTTGTCACACATGATGCTGGTTTTCACATCCCTTGAAGCGGACAACTGGCACCTCTTCCTCTTGTCTCTGTGGTTGTCAGGTGGAGCTGCTGGGGAGCTAGATTGTATGAGTGTGTGTGTGTGTGTGTGTGTGTGTGTGTGTGTGTGTGTGTGTGTGTGTTAAGAAGGCAAAAGATTATCAGAGAAATTTTGTGACACAGTTGGCAGGAATACACAAGTTGAAAGAATATGGCGGATGATAAAAAATAATGAATGGGATTACTGGGGAATCGGAGTGCTCAGTTCTAGATAATGGTGAAAGTACAGCTGTGTCCAATGAGGAAAAAAGCAGAAATGCTAGCACAAACGTTTGTCAGAGTATAGAGGTCTGAGCATAGGAGGGATGAATAGAAAATAGAGGTGTGCTAGAGAATAATAAGGATAAGGATGACTCACTAAGGATGACACTTAGGAAGTCAGAGTCTGAAGGAGACAAAATATAATGCATGGAATAATGCAAACTTTATTTAGCCTCCACGTGATGGGATTAAGTGTTTGTTTTATTTAACATTCAAAAGGTAGTGGGATGTACAAAATGTTGGAAGGAATCAGACAGAAGTTATAGTATCAAGAATAAGATTTGGACACACAGATCTAAGTACGCTGTTTTTTAAATGACAAAACATGATAGCAGCAGATATCAAAACTAAACTATATAACACATATTGACAGTCTTTCAGAAATATACTCCAACGACAGAGCAGCTAATTTGAAGTCTGGCAGAAAGTCTGGCCAGTTTGATTTTGGAGATATTCTGCAAAGAAGCTCAGGTGATACACTGATAGGATACACTGATACTCCCATTTTTGAGAAATAGTGGGTTGTTTTAACATTATTAAGCATTTGATTTAAAATGGCCTTAACTAATAGGTTGTTGTTGTTTTTTATTTTATTTTTTTATTTTTTTTATTTTTTTACAATAAATAACCAGGAAATAGAGCCATACCGAACTGACGGTAGTAATGCACCAAGAAGTTGTTTGCCAACCGCCATGAAACGCCAGAACAACAACAAGACCGAGACGAAGAAGAACGACGACCTACAATGGCATTTGGTGTGATTGACCGTTAGGCGGCGCACCTGTATTGCTTTTTAATCAGCAGGTAACAACAGATTTGTTAGCCTTTCCAAGGTTTTAGGCAATAAGACAGTTTTTCCACTTGCCGAGATGGCGTCTAACGGTAAGAAACATACTACCGCTTAGCTAGTGATTTAATATCCCAGTATTGAATAGTGAAGATTAGCAAGCAAGAAAACATCGTAGTGTTACGGTTAGGTTATGTTTTGCACCAACGTTAAGCTAAACCAATGACCTAGATCAACCAACAGCAGTAAAATGGTTAGCATTTTAGCAGTCAGTGATTAGCTTCAAGAGTAGCGTTACTGCATGCAGGGTTAGTAGTTGTTTTTTTTAACTTGTTAAACTAATGTTAGTCTGTAAGACTTAGCTTGCTAGCTAAGCAACAAATGTACATTACCATATAGCCACCATGCTATCTAGCTAGCCTAGTGGGCTAATTTGCTGTTAGCTAGGCTGCCTGTACCACTGACCTAGTTTCGGGAGTCAGCCTCCGTGTATACAGACCTCTGGTTCTATTGTACACAGGTTTGACGATGGCGATATGCGGCGTTGGTAGCACTGTCTGATGCCTCACGCAAAGTATCTGGCAATTTAGCTTAGGCACACTCACCCACCCAAAAATATAGCATTGCTCATCGACAAAGATGCACACCTGCATAAAAATATGACTCACTACTATTTCTGAATCGTTAGGATCCGCTCTTCAACTCTGCACACATAACCCCCCAAGCAGCCTATAGTTCAATCAAATTTCAGTTCTGGTTCACACTTCTTACTATTGCCCTCCGCGGTGTATTTTGGTGGAAGAAGATTGTGGGAATAATAGATTCGGTTATAAAAGTTGACGTTTTTAATAATAATAGACGAATAGTATGGCGAATTGAAGAGAAGGTCAGAAAAGGTGTCGTGTCACCTTTAATGAGGTATGTTCCTTGGCTGATAACCACGCTCACATTGCCGATTCTTGAATGGAGAATTACTGTATATTAACTCAAGTAGCACAAAGTGATGATCAAATATGTTTGTTGCTAGCTATATACAGTGATTTTTTTAAATCAATAAACATTGTAATGTGAAGACTCTTAGGTGTTTCTTTAAGAAAGAAGTTAATTGACCTTCCCCCTTCCATCTTTCCCCCCCTAGATTATTCCCAATCCTCTGCTCAGGGGTAAGTCCTTTTGTACTCATCTAGCCAGTTTAGACTGAATACGTTGTAAGGAATAAACCATGAATCAGAATTCCCCATGTCACTTTAGCTAACACTGCACTTCTATATAAGATGTGTATTTGTGTGTGGTGTGTCAACCCGTTTGTCCTTCTGCAGCTATGGGTCCTATGGTGGCGGGGCTAACCAAGGCTACAGTCAGTCCTCTGGCCAGAGCTACAACCAGCAGGGCTATGGAGGCTATAGCCAGAGCTCTGATAGCACCTCTGCCTCCTACAACCAAGGAGGCTATGGCAGCTATGGCCAGCCTCAGTCAGGTATGTGAAGACTCTGTAATTTTTCAAAACCACACACTAACTATTGGTCTAACCCTAGTAGCCTACCTATTTGCAATGCAAATCTAATCACACAAGGGATAGTTAGATCAGATCCTGCATATTGGTAAAGGCTATTAAGGTTAATTAACGGTATTACTGAAGTGCAGAATTTAGAACTAAATTAAAATGAGGTCTTGCTTCCTTTTTATGGTTCTGTAGTAACTTTGTCTCTATTTCCACCCTATAGTTCACGTTTATTGTTATCAACACTGTCCTAACTCCTCTCCTCTATCTCCTCTCTTGTCCTAGGAGGATATAGTTCCCCACCCTCTAACCAGGGTGGAGGTGGCTTCACCCAGCCCAATCAGTCCTATAGCCCTGGAGGCTATAACAGCAGTAGCCAGGCCTCTCCGAGCAGCTACAACCAGCAGTCGTCCTACTCCAGTTATGGCCAGCAGCAGCCGCCTTCCTCTTCCTCTCCTGGGTAAGACTCTGGCAGAGCTACTGCTTCCTTTACTTGTTCTAATCTACTGCCTTAATCTATCATATATTTCTCTGACACGGTATGGGTAGACATTAGCAGCAAAATGGTTAAGACCAATTGAGGCAATTATTTCCATTCTTTAGTAGGAAAATGATGCTGTAGTGAACTGAAATACCATGGAAACATACACATAAATACAAAATGCAAAAGTCTTTACTCTAATACACACACTGGTAACTAGAGTTTAGTATCAATTATCAATATCAGGTTTTGCATAATCTGGGAATATTATTATTGTGGTTATAATAAATTACAAATTATTATTATTATTATTATTTATTTAGTTAGTTTTTTACTCAGCCCTATTACCATAATAACACTGCAAGTTGTGGTACAAGTGTAGATTTTTTTTTTATCCCTACCCTCAACAGCTATGGAGGTAACTCCCAGGCCCCTGGATATGGTCAGCAGCAGGGTGGGGGCAGCTACGGTGGACAGAGTGGTGGTGGTTACAGTGGCAGCGGAGGCCAGACTGGTGGTTATGGGACCAGTGGGAGCCACCAACAACCATCCCAGCACGGAGGAGCTCCATACAATCAGTCTCCTAGCTACAGCACCCCCCCACCACAGAGCTACAGTCAGCAGAGCCAGTATGGCCAGAGTGGAGGTGAGGAAGAGGATAGGCTTATTGTTACACAACAAACAAAACTGGTTTATTTAACAAAAATGCAGATATCCCTTCAATCAATAACTTGTGGAACCTCCTTTATCAGCGATGACTTGGAGTAAACGTCTCCTAGAGCCAATGATCACTGATCAGTCTCTCTGTCTTCCTGGAGGGATTTTCTCCCACTCCTCTTGACAGAACTAAACCAATTCAGTTAGTCTCTCATGAACAGACGTTTCAGTGTCCTAACAGCATCTCAGTTGGGTTTAGGTCAGGGGTTTGACATCCAGAACACTAAACTTCTTCTTCCTGATCATTCTTTGGTAGATTTGGTTGAATGTTTAGGATCATGGTCTTATTGAACAGCCTCTTTCATCCCAGCTTTATCTCTCAGACTGATGGTCTGAAGTTCTGTCCATGAATTCTCTGGTTTCCCTCAGAATTCATGGTTCCTTGATGATGTTTAGTCCAGGTCCAGAGGAAGAGAAACAGCCCAGGCCATGACACTCCACCACCATGCTTGACTGTAGGGTGAAGGTTATTCTGGTGGTAGACAGTTTGGATTGTCACCAAACATGACATTTTGATCAAACAGTTAAATTTTGGGTTCATCTGTCCATAGAACAGACTCCAGAAATCTTCAGGTTTGTCCAGGTGTCTCTGGCAGCTTTGTTCTTTTTAGACAGTAGAGGTTCTTCCTGGCTTCCCTTGCATTAATGGCATTTGTGTTCATTGTTCTTATTGTTGACAGATACACAATGACATCAGATACAGTAATATAGTGTTATGTAATATTGTTCTTGTGTCTCTTGGTGATATTTAAGAAGGAGGTCCACTTCTAGTCAGAGTCTCTGTCATGTGTATATTATTTGTCTCAGTGGACTGATGGAGCCCAAATCTTTTTGATATGACTTAACAACCTTCCCCAGATTCCTCACCCACTCCTCTCTTCCTGAGGTCCTCTTAGATCACAGCATGGTGTTTTTCTTTCACCTGCATAGTAACACCAACCTGACCAGGTTTCTCACCTGGATTTGTCACACAAACTCCTCCCCAAAGATCTGACCTGTGATTGGTTAACTTCATACCCAATTATTTACCACCTGGTTCTACTGACCTACTTGATTTAACTACTGCAAGAGGAGGTTCACTTATTTTTGCACCTGCACAAATTCCCTTTAAACTGTTTTCATTTATTTCAGTCAAGAAAAGGGACATTTTGATTAAATAGGATTGCACAGTAAAAACTCAAAACTTCAATGGAGCGTTTTAGTGTCCTCTGCTCTAAATGCTGTTTCAGAGAGAGGCTTTTCCACCCTGACAAGAAAAAAATTCTGGGGAAAAACACTGAATACTTAATACGTGATTTTATGGAATTTCTTGGTATGATATTGAAAGCCCTATTTTAAGGTCTAAGGTCTACTTTTAGGTCCATTGGTCTAAATCATATGTTGAGGAACTGACCCTGTAAACATGCAGTGAATATCCCCTCAAATATGAGATGACTTACTAGGATTTAAAGGAAAGGTTAAAGCTGCATGTATTTTTTCTCTCTCCACAGCTTGGCTTCTCATCTTCAGCTCACCTTCACTGGCTTCTTCCATAAAGTTGGTAAGTTGGTCCTTCTCAGCAGCGTTGCATTGGCTTTGCTCACAAAGTGTCTGTTTATTGACCTCCTTGTGACGTAATGGAGGTCTGACTCCTTGTGTTGTTACCTTTCCAGGGAAGCCGTCTCAAGACTGTGAGAACAAGCAGAACTCTGTATCCCTGGAGGTGCTACTTGTCAAAGTCTGCCACAAGAAGAGGAAGGTGTGTGTGAGAAATGATAATATAGCGTGTCACGTACCGCTGCCGTCCAGGTTTGATTTGCATGTTTTAAAGCCGTACTAGGCAAATTTGTTCGTTGGCAGCCCCAAACGGCAGGGAGAAGTAACCGTTTGAACTTCAGTACACCTGTGAGGTGTTGCCAATAAACTGCACATAGCAAAAAGGTGTAAACAAATCCCTTTTCCCATTGTCTCCTGTGCAGGATGTGAGCTGTCCAGTGAAGCAGGTACCGACAGGGAAGAAGCAGGTTCCCCTGAACCCGGACCCGGGTGCTGGAGGCCAGGCCAAGCTGGGATCCTTCCCCTCCCTACTGGTTCCCAGCAGCGAGTTTGAGCCTAGCAACTCTCACATGGTGAAATCCTACTCGCTTCTCTTCAGGGTGTCGAGGCCCAGCACTGGTGGCACTTCCAGCCCAGGACACCCCCGGACACAGATCAACGGCCTGGCCAACGGAGAGGCTCACCACAACAGAGGTGAGCAGTGTTTTATACAAGGGCCGGCTGGTGGCCAGATTGCATATTACTGATGTATTGATTTATTATTATTTTATATAATTTTATAGTATTTTGGGCAGGACAAGCAATGCATTCTCTCCAATACATTAAACTGTTATTATATTTTTCACATACACACATTCGAAGTCCATGATCGGTCAGTTGAAACGGAGCTCAGCTGACCTGATTAGATTGTGTATCGACCACTTAAGATCAGTGGTGGATTGATCCATTCATAACTAGTAGTCACACATCAGTCAGACCTGTCTAATTAGACATTTTGTGCTATATATTTGGTTTTAGTACTGGGCCGGTGAGGAGAAGCTCTGGTCTTGCTGTATCTCATCCAATCTAACAGAGCCTCTTATTGTGAAAACAAAACTGAAACTCAGAGTTTTTGCTCCAAGCTCCTTGCACGTGTTTGTAACAGTGTGTACTAGATGGCAGCTTAACACTTTTTAGTTGCAAGCAATGTGTAAAAGTACTCCCTGCTGTACAATGCTCATGCGTAGGGTTGACTCCTCACACTGCACCGACAACTGGCAAGTAAATAATTAATAACCCACGTCAGGCAGCGTATATATGAAAATAAATTTCAGTTAAGCTGCATTGTCTGCCTGATGATTCAGCAAATACTCCATATTGTCCAGGTCCAGTTTGGTAGTCTCTTTTTTAATGCAATCAAGGTGTCAGCACACATGTAAAAACTTGTTTACCTCCATGGGTTTTGTTTGCATAAAGAAATTGGCCATAGCACAGATAACTGGGAGGAACAGAGCCAACTACAGAGAAGGTGTATATTTCATTACGTGTCTGTTTCAGACGTTACAGAGGAAGTCGCAAACAGGAAGAGAAGGAGCTCCTTGCTCAGAGAGGAGGGAGAAACCACATATGTGGCCCAAATGACGGTCTTTGATAAAAACAGGTAAAACACACAAACATACTTTTATGCTATGTGGCTTCACCCTCACACACACAGGAAAAAGGTATTTTTCATTACTATCACTGTGTAGCAGAAAATCATTTCCTGTGTGCTTGTGTGCAGACGTCTGCAGTTGTTAGATGGAGAGTATGAGGTCTCCATGCAGGAGATGGAGGAGTGTCCTGTCAGCAAGAAGAGGGCAACCTGGGAGACCATCCTAGATGGAAAGGTGTGTGTGTGTCACATTCATTGTCTGGCACTTATTCAGACAGGTAAACATGAAGAACCAGGGAACTTCTTGAAGAGAGTTTCACTTAGTGATAAATTGTTGGATCAAATATATAATTCACTAACTGGTTTAACAGGGTTTTGGCTGAGGGTTATCACGTGAGCATAACTGTGCATTCACACTGCAAACAACTTTAGAATAGAGTTGATGGGTCTACTCTGCCCGATCGTGACCTTTTGCTGCTCTGTTTTTACCTTTCATAACGATACATTGTTTTAATGAGTTAACATAGCTAGTTAGCAAGGGCTAATAGGGTAGCATTAATCAAAAACAACAAGGAAAAAACTCAGTTTACCATCAACCCCAGCGATTGATACAGCCGCTCTCAAAGCATCGTTTTTTAGATTTATTACTGTAGTCTTTCAAATAAAAGTTGTCTAGAACTGGGAAGCTTTGAATGGCTGCAATCAACCTCTCATCCATTTTGCACTTACCAGGCGTAACTATTGCTCATTAAATGAAATCACATTGGTAGGGAAACAAGGAAGCATGGATATCCGATGACCGAAAAGTTCAGCTGTTGCCAGCTTTCCTCAGCCGACATGCTGGTGGACCGTCCACACACCAGCCAGTTTCTATAGGAAATTAATGGACGTCCAGTGACTCGTTGATCATGTTGCTCGCAGTTTGAACACGCGATAAGGAGGACAAGCTAGCGGAAGTGAACAACTCTGCTCCCTCACTTCCCTCTCTGCAGCGCCTGCCTCCGTTTGAGAGTTTCTCCCAGGGCCCCACGTTACAGTTCACCCTGCGCTGGACAGGCGATGGCTCCGACCGCTCTACAGCACCCGTGGCCAAGCCGCTGGCCACCCGCAACTCCGACACCAACCAGGACACCAGACCCAGCACCCTCAGAGCCACGCACACACTGGGTGAGCAGAAGATCCAGAAAATTCATTCAGGAACGTTTTTGACATTTCAGGATATGTCTGTTATGAATTCACATACAAACCCCTTGTATTGCAATTTGGGTAAAAAGTGTTCTAGGAGAGTAGCTATTTTTGAGCGACACCTCTGAGATCATATTTCTCTGCCTTCTTACCTCCTAATTACTGCTGACATCACCTATTATCTTTATCTTTTCATTGGCTAGTAGAGAGGGAAAGATCCAGTGGGTGGTATGTTGCAGTGAATTTGAGAAGTTTGATTAAAAGTGAGTATTATGGGACCGCTTTAAGCTCCGTGTGTTACCCGTGTCCTACTTCCACGCTGCAGCTATTAAAGAATCCATCAGCACTGACGTACAAACCCGAAGAGAGCACATCTCAGCTGAGCCTCGTCAGAAACTACGCATTTTCTACCAGGTCAGTCTCCCCTGACATCCGTCCGGGCCTCAGACCGCCGCCGTCATTTTTGATTGTCTGTCTTTTTATTGTCTGCGTTGTCTGTGTGTTTAGTGATGGGGTGGATTGCTCTCTTGTGTTTTCTTTCTTCCTCCTTTCCTCTTTGAACACCACTCTTACTCTTTTTGCTCCACCCCTTTCCAGTTCCAGTATAACAACAACACTCGGCAGCAGACGGAGGCCAGAGACGACCTCCACTGTCCCTGGTGTACCCTCAACTGCAGGAAACTCTACAGTCTGCTCAAACATCTCAAACTCTCCCACTCCCGCTTCATCTTCAACTACGTGGTGAGATGGATACATCGCCCTTAGTGTCTAAAAGAGGTGGAAAGAGTACCAAAATATCCTGCCAAAGCAGTAATACTAATAATACAATTATTATTTCAAATGACCTTCTTATGCAATGCAAAAATGTGCTGGAACCCTATTGTCCTATATTGTTGGTTTGATGTCATCTCTCCCCCGCCCTCCCACCACCACCTTGGCAGCCCCACCCTAAAGGAGCGAAGATAGAGGTGTCCATAAATGAGTGTTATGATGGTTCGTATGTGGGAAACCCCCAGGACATCCACAGCCAGCCGGGCTTCGCCTTCAGCAGGAACGGACCCGTGAAAAGGACCGCTGTCACACACATCCTCGTCTGCAGGTAACACACACTCCCCTCATTTGATTTCTTTCTACAGCCTTTATTGACTTTTTTTTTTTTTCAATTGAGGGTACCGTATCATGGGACACTACAACTCTCCATTGAAAGCCAGGAGAATAATAATAATAATAAACCATATTCACTCATACTGTGGAATCCAATCACAATGTCACTTAAAATGAATGCACATCCTCTTCTTCTCCTCTTCCCAGGCCCAATAGGTCGAAGCCCAGTCTGTCCGAGTTCCTGGAGCCGGAGGACAACGATCCGGAGCAGCCGAGGACTTACATCAGCGGCCATAACCGCCTCTACTTCCACAGTGACAGCTGCGTTCCCCTCCGGCCGCAGGAGATGGAAGTGGACAGCGAGGATGAGAGAGACCCTGACTGGCTCAGAGAGAAGACTGCCATGGTGAATTACAGCCCATGCCATTTATGATAACCTATAATGCTGACAACGGAACTGAAATTGAAAAAAATGCCGCTTGTATAGTGTTTATTAATCAGATCGTGTCTGTGCTCTGTTCTCACTGCAGCAAATCGAGGACTTCACTGATGTAAACGAGGGGGAGAAGGAGATCATGAAGCTGTGGAACCTCCATGTCATGAAGTATGGGTATGTATGAAGCTCATATTTCACTACGTAAAAGTCACTGCAGCATTTAATTCCAGTGTGACTCTCAAAAACGATAGAAAATTGCCCTATTGAAAGACCGGATATGAGGTCAAGCCACTATTTTAATTATACAGAAGCATATTTAGGAAAGCAAAACAGAAAATATAGACCTATTTGTTGCGGTTGATGACATTAAAGTAAAAATCCACTCTAAAACAAGATTAAAATAACAGCTTTTGGTGATGTACCTTGCATTTCTGGGTCTATTTTGTTGTTTGGCGTAAATGTCAGGTTTTGGTGTCAGCCTAGTCAGTAAGGGCTCGACGTTCAACAATCACACAGGGAGAAATCCATCGTAGAAGAGGAGGAGATACCAGTTTCTCCAGCGACAGATAGACCAGAATGCAATGCAGCCACAAGACGTGTTTTGAGTAAGGGGCGTGGCTCTCACTTTTTCGAGACTAGAAAAACTCGCTACATGTATAACACACAGCTGAATACAAGTTTGTGCGTGTTTCGTAGGTTGATGAAAGGCGTTCTGGGAAAAGTAGGAAATCGCTAACTGAAGTAGAAGTAGACGAGGCGGGTTGAGGGAAAGCGGGTACACCAAAAAAGTAAATTACAACGTTTCATCACAAAATAACTCCTGCAGTGTCTCAGGGTGGAATTTCCCTTTTTAAGCTCCAATCTTACCTCATGACTCTGTCAATCTGAGACCATTTTTGGGCTGCAGTCCAGTAGTCAGCATGGTTCTGCTTTCATGTCTAAATCCAAACCCCCATTAGTGACCGCTCTTGGCCTCCTCCCCAGCTTCATAACAGACAACCAGATGAACCAGGCCTGCCTGCAGTTTGCCGAGCGGCACGGCGTCCACATCGTCCAGCACAACCTCTGCCGCAACTTCCTGCTGCACCTGGTCAGCATGCACGACTTCAACCTGGTCAGCACGCTGAGCATCGACCAGGCCATGGCCCGATTGCGTCTCATCCAGAGCCAGAGGCAGGCCGCCCAGAGAGAAGAGGATGGAGAGGAGGAGGAGGAGGAGGAGGAGGAGGACTGGGAGACGGCTGTAGAGTCCCAGCCGGAACCGGAACCGGAACCGGAACCTGATCCATCAGAGTGCGACCCAACTAGCAACGGCCGCCCCGAGAATGGCAATCAGCAAGAGGAGGAAAGGGGAGGCGGTGCTAAGACAGACAGGCTGCATAAGAAGCAGAAACTCTGAGCTTCTGGCTTGTCATCGGACCCCTGTTGTGTATTGGTGCGGAAAGGGGCTTTGGCATGGGTCCAACCAGAGGGTGGCAAACTTTCCCAACAGACCTTGAGTTTGGAACATGGATGCCTGTGTGAGCGACGTGCCAGATACACAATTGTAAAACAGTTAATTGCAGGGATTATGTTTTCATGGGTGAGGTTACTTTATATAGTCAGTGAAAAAGGGTCATAACTGTATCGCGCCTGACAGTTTGTGAACTTTTAGTTACACAGGGACACTCGTCTCGTTTTTCCGTTTGACATCTTTACTTCAAGCTTCAGATATTATTTCATAAGGAGGACGAATTAGGTATTGAAGCTCATTTATTGTAACTTTTTTTTTTTTTTTTTTTTAAATTTACGCCACTTTAGACTACAGTGGTTTCCAGTTCTATCACAAACCTCTCCCTCAGGAATAGTGGC
>CABFOQ010053550.1:0-11802 GCA_900660455.1 Gephyroberyx darwinii
GCGAGTCACTGTATCCAGTCTGTATTCATTTTCCCAACAAAGATCAATACAGTATCACATTATTTATCACTGATCACCGGTCAACGTGGGGGGGGGCAGGCAGTCAGTCATCTCACCTTCAGCACAAGGGAATCTCTTGCTAGCTGATTGCCTCAACAATAGTTTACGTTAGTCTAGTTAGATTCCTCGTCTTCATGCATAGGCCGGGCTGGACTTTTGGAGTACCTGCCAGGAGGTTGTGTCCATTTGAATGTGTAATTCTAGTTTTTGCCGCATTACTCAGATTTAAGCCATCTATGGCTTGCCCCTCACAAATTTCTAATGATTGCTAATGTCCGATCATTTTTGAGATTCAAATTCCCCCAACATTATTGGCTTCCACAGCTTATGAGTAATTGTGTGCCACATGAGTTGCAGTAGTCTTGTTCATTCACACTTTATCCACTGCTATGCTGTCCTGGTTAACTGATAAAATGGGTAGGTTTTAATTTGCCTCAGTAACTTTGCTTTATCTTAATGGGAGAGGAGAATTCTTTGGTCACTGTTCAGCCCCTAGAAGAAAGCAGTTTTGGAGAAATTGGCACCAAGGAGGATTTTTGTAAATGTTTTAATTATGAAAAAACCTCCTGTTTGTTTTTCTATGAAAGCATACTTTTGTGTTTAATGGCAATATGCAGTTATGAAACTATAATGTAGACCATATCATTACTAGTTATTAGAGTGTGCTTAAGTTGTATCTGTCCCCTCTGTCTAAAGAGAATATAGGTTAGCTACAATGCTAAAGTATGCATAGGCACACATTAATGGCAAGACAAATGTCAGTTTCACTACTATGAATTAATGAGGAATCCGTAAGCAGAACAAAATAGAGGAACTACCTCATGGCATGTAACTCACTTTGCCATCTTACGAAACTTCATTCTTCCTTGTTCACACTTTGTTCTTTTTGCTTTAGCCTACGTATTTGAAGGCATCAATGGACGTGGCATTCTGTGAAAAGTTATTCTAATAAGCAATTTTTTACCTGACCATTGTATTTGATTGGCCCATGACTTGAAGTATTCCATAATCAAGATAATTTAGGTGAGGCCTTATGGGAAAAATGACAAACAAATTACTTAGCGTTACAGTTTAATGCCCACACAGGAAATTCTTCCTTCATTTTTCATCAGCGCGTATGAAAGCATGTAATCAAGGTCCTGAATTGAGTACCGAAAATATTGTCAAAACATCTCGGGCAGTGTGTGGGCCATATATAAATTTTATATATATATTCTGGTTCCTTATTTGGTTTTGAAAACGTGATTGGTTTATGTTTTTAAGTTCCAAAAATTTGAGAAACTATATATATATTTTGGAGGTGGGGGGGACTAAGTGGTACTCAACCACAGTGACCACTGTTCAGGCATGCTCTCTGACCGTTGTCTTATGGTTTTCACAGGGTGACGTGTTTCTGTTTCAGTGGGAATGACGTAGAGAAGATGGAGTTGGTCAAGTGTGTGTTTCTGTATGCGTAAATATGTTTGTGTGTGTTCCAGCAGGTCAACATAGTGACAACTCTGCTGTCTTCAGTCACTGGGCATTTCTAAGATTAGCCACACCAATACTAATAGCCTGTTAAAGAGCTGATCCTAGTGCTGGATTTTCTCTCGATTTTCCCCCTGGGCTTAGGGTACGTATTCAAACCTAGAGGACCAATATAGGCTGTCCATGCCCCTGTAATCTGTTGGTCTAAATAACTCCTTGTGAAGATATTGATCGATAGACTACAGTGTTTGAGTGATTGCCATTTGGTTGTGCTTATTATTTCTGTGTGATACACAATGCCGTAAAACCCATGGTCTGTAATCTAGGTCTGCATGCGTTAACGCGTTGTCGATTACCAAGGTGTTTGTCATTTGTGAATCAGCGCTGTACCGTCACCACTGGTTATGCTGAGGAAGTTGATGTTTCGTGTTTTCAACCACATATGAGCCTCAAGTCTACTTCAGCTACATCCGCTCTGCAACTTGCCCTGGCAACTGGCAAGACTTAGTCTCTCACAAGCACTAAATGCAACATGAGGATGTTGAATATGAAAGCATATCTCGAAAGTGAACCATAGAGAACTGCAATCACACACACAGATTTATTAAGCTTAGCCTGTATTCAGTAGGCCTCAGTAAAACGAACCAATGCCAGTCTCATCCATATGAATAGATAAGTTTTATCTATTCTGATTTAGCTTTGCAGTAACACAATGTTAATCAAAACACATGAATAATCTAGTGAGATTCTAGGACTGCCAATACGTCTTGTAGGGAATTACCAGGGCAAAGCTGATTCAAATTATGAAACTTATATGCACATATTTTCAGGCTAATTTGAAATGCCTTTTAGTTCACTTGTCAGTCAACCTTCTTTGATAATTTGTGTTCATAGACTGTGAAAAATGACAGGAAATGGAGAAATGTTAGCAAATGGCATGAGTGGGGATTCAAACCAATGCTGTTATAGCTGAGGTGTAGCTATTCCCATGTAACTGTCCCACCAGGGCTCCAACAGATGAGATATTCATGTCCTCCACATTATGTGAATGTTAAATTTTCAAACACTGTACAAAATGACATGCAGTAGACTTTTTTGGCCTGTCCATAGTTATGGGGAAACATTGCTGTAATTTTGAGGCCAGTCCTGATTGCAATGATGCTCTTCTCTTGGCTCTGCAGGTGAAGCTAAGAACCTGGGTCCAGTTTCTGGT
Organism: Gephyroberyx darwinii; assembly: GCA_900660455.1. Lineage (NCBI taxonomy): Eukaryota > Metazoa > Chordata > Actinopteri > Trachichthyiformes > Trachichthyidae > Gephyroberyx > Gephyroberyx darwinii. Next base: position 2,741 of record CABFOQ010053550.1, read on the forward strand.
CCAAATCGGCAACGGGATCTCTGTACATTTTGCACCATCAGCCTGGATCAAGAGGAGGTATTTCGCACAAAGGTGTTTGACAAAAGCCTCAGGTGAGCAGGTTACCCATAGAACTTTTATAGCCATGGAGTAAATTATGATTTGGAGTTCCAGTACCATTTCACTACCGTTCCACAGGTAGTTACAGTTAGATATAGGTGTTTATCATGTTTATATTACAGTACAGGATCAACTTTTAACTTTAACTTTTAGGGTCAACAGATTCAGGGTGAATTCTGCTATTGCTGAATGAATGTAGGGGAAATGGAGATACCATCTCTGGTGACTTGTATACCCTTGGTGGCCTTTTCTCTTGTGTCTCCCCTAGAATTTGTCCCTCTTAAGTCTTACAGGTGCCCAATAGAACGTTTACAGTTCGGTTGATGCCCAGTATCAAAGCAATGCCATTGTATTAACATCTTGTTACACAATGATTTAGTAATTAGTTTCAGATTACATGGCTGTTTTGTACATTTCACACCCTTAGCTATTACACACACACACAGTTAAATGTAGTCTGTTTCAACCCACAACCCTAGGAGTTGTGCAACTGCCATGATTGCTAACATGAACTTTGTATTTATTATTATTATTATTATTATTATTATTATTCATGAGACATAACCATCGGTGAATATATCTGTGATGTCTGATGTTGGTCTGATGCTTCACCAAAAATCAAAGATGACTGCTTTTTAGCATAATCTCAATTATATCCCTAATCTGTTTTGCACATTTGAAGTGATATTTATTGGGAGTGAATGAGTTGACTCTGGGTGTTGTAGAAAATAGTATATGGCCTAAAGCCTTACAGAAGGTTACTGTTGGAAAATAAACCTTCCAGGTTACAAGTGGTTACTCTTGGGATGATTTTTATCTTAAGTCAAAGCATTGTAAGCAAAACTCCAATGAAGCAGACTGTTGTGAAAATGGAGATTCAATTACACGGAAGGCTGGGACATTATGGAGTTCAGATGAAATAACCCTTTTAAACACGTCCAATGGGCATTTTCATTGGAACTGTAAACCTATGATTCAGAGATGGAGGTGTGGGGCTAACAGTCGAGTTGGGCAACATCAGCAAGATTCTGATTAAAGTATTTGACATATAGCTGCATGTGCACGTGTTCAGATTTGTGTGGGAGATAGGCATAGGGGAACTTAAGGTTTCTACTGCTAGTCATGCACATCTCACTGTAAACAGGAGCCTGCTTTCTCTAGGTATTTCACAACAGTTTTTTCTCTCCTGATTTCAAACCCGTTCAAAGGGCTCCTTTTACAGTGTCTGAGGAAGTGTGTCCTCCCACGCTCTCCCCTGTATTTCTCTTTGTGTCACTCTCAACTTCACTACCTCGAACCCTGTTTACGCACATCTCTTATAATTGCTCATATTTGGCCCATTGTGGTTTCTTTTATATCATGGTACTCTCACCTATTGTATGGTCTCCTATTCCTAATGGTTTTAAGACACAAAGGCTGTACGGCAGCTCAAATTAATTGTAGCTCATCCCTTGGATGAAGCAGGCATGTTCAAACAGTTGTGGTCAAGTGGATCTACTTGCCACATTCACATTAGTAAGAAGCTAGGATGATAACTGCAAAGAAGGGAGTATAGGTGTAGGTGTATGTTTGAGTGTGTTCAGAGAGTGTGGAGGCTACAAGTGCATAATTCCATGTGATGTTGATCATTAACTGGAGGATGTGTGGGTGTATGCATAGCACTGGATGTGGTGCCAAACCCTTACTGCGGAAGTGTCAGGCAAGATATTTCACCAACCAAGTTGTAGAGAGGGAAGTGTCATTGCAGGGACTAATGTCCAGGTCCTGTAGTCACAAAATATCTCAATGATCAAAACATCAAGGATCACTGTTTAAGGCACATGGCCTAATTAACTACAGTAATGCTTGAGAGGCAAACCTGTCTTTCAACAGAAGTCCTATAGGCTAGTTGTATGAAAAGGCCTATGTAGGTATCCAGTGAATGCCTGGATTTGAGACTATTTTACACTTACTCCAATGGAATTGGCCTTCTCGACCAACTTGTTCTACCCCCTTTCCCTCAACCTTCCTCATCTACTTCAGATTGGGATTTCCTACATTTCCCACAGTCCCTTTCAACAACCCCCAGAGAATGTACCTGAACTTCTTCCATTCAGCTGTGGGTTATATGTGTAGGTGGAGAGAGCTTTAGCAGTAGTAAGAGCTACAGAGCTTTTGCAGTCAAAAGTGAGAGTTGCGCCCCTTTCTGACAAGGCAACATGCCTTGTGGCTGCATTGCATTATGGCCTATTGAGGATATCGTCTGTGGAAAAATTGGTATGTCTGTGTAGCTCTTGTATGATGTATGACTGTTGAATGTCAGTGCAAAATGGTGAGTCTAGAAAGAAGCCCTTGCGCTTTGATTCTGAGGGACTGATGCAAAAATCTGCCATTTATCATTGATGTTTTAGATAACGTGTCAAGCTCAAGGCCCAAGGGCCATATTCAGTACTCAAAGAATTTTGATTGGACCAAAACATCAGTTGAGTTAATTGATTAATTCTGGCCAACCAGAGCATGTTGCGTGCTCTGTGCCAAACATTGTCCCCCTCCAACACATTTTCACACACTGCCTATTGGCCCCTTCCCCTTCAGCAGGCAAGCTTGCAGAATGGCAAAAAAGAGAAAGAAAATTTATCCTAAATGCAGACAATTTCAAGAGAGGTGGGAAATCGAATACTTCTTTTGAGTATTAAGAAAAGCCCATATGTCTTATTTGCCAGGAGATGATGTCAGTTTTTAAAGAATATAATTTGCATTGTCATTTTGAAACCACACACCAGTAGCAAAGATATGGACAGGGAACAAAGGCTGCAGGAAGTTGAAGTTGAGTTGAAAAACATGCAACCGCCACAAAAGATGTTTCTTCAAGCTAAATCACAAAGTGAGGGAGTTGTAAAGGCAAGTTTCATCATAGCCGAGGAAATCACCAAATCGGAGAAGACATTCTCAGAGTGGGGGTTTTGTGAAAAACTACGCTAAAAGCTTGCAAAGTTGTACACCCCAAGAAACCTTACCATTCTTACCAGAAATACCATGGCTAGTTGGGTGGATGAGCTAGCTGCCAATTTACCACCACAGCTCAAAGGAAAAAGCAAAGGAATTTGTTACATACTCATTCGCTGTGGATGTGAGTACGGATGGAACAGATACGGCTCAGTTGTCTATTTACATCTATGGAGTGGATCCCCAGTTGTTACCGAAGACCTCCTGGATGCTAAATCAATGCATGGAACAACCACAGAGCAGGACATTTTCAAACTGATGCATTAATGAAACCAAATTACCATGGGATAAACTTGTTGGTCTGAAAACCGATGGTGCACCTGCTATGTGCAGAGGAAGGACTATATTAGTTGCAAAAGTGCAAGAGAGGATGGAGCGACTTGTGTGACTTGACTTTTATCTGTGACATGATGGAGCATCTCAATGCCTTCAATGTGAAACTAGGGGTGCAGGCAGTTGCGTGAAAGCCTTCCAAACCAAACTACCCTCCTTCTGACTTTGCAGTCAGTGAATGCACTCAGAATTTAGCAGTAGATTTGCTGACTTAGATTCTCAGAAATTCAGTTTTGAACTTTTTGTAAATCTATTTCCAATGTATGTGTACTGTGTGCCAGAACACTTAAAGTTAGAACTGATAGAATTACAAAGCAAGAGCGCACTGAAAACCAAGTATCAATCTGTTAGAGCAGGCGGATTTGCTTGTTTCATCCCAAACACAACGCCACAGGTCCGCCTTCATGCTGCTTGTGTCCTGTGCATGTTCGGAAGCACCCAGTTGTGCGAACAAATGTTCTCCATGATGAAGATAAACAAGTCTTCTTAAAGATCCCCTTTGAAAGACCAGCACCATGTCTCGGTTCTGAAAGTAGTCACAGAACCGAGGTAGGAGCTGGAAAACAACAAATCTATGGCCAAGTGACCATTGATGTGTTATTTTTATTTATATATATATATATATATATAAAAATAAATAACCCTTTGAGGCAAGCAAGGTGTGACTTTGTAGAGACAGAAGATAATTCCAATTATTATTTTGCTTAAGAGCTCCACAACCATTGAGCTGTCATGGCCAGACATACAATCTGTTTTTGACTTGGCTTATGGGCCTATCGTAGGCCTAAGAATTTATAACATTCTTGATTTTGCTTGACTAAAAGCCACATTAGCTAAGTAATCATCAATTTGTAATGTGTGGGACATCTTTTTTTTAATAAAGAAATATAGATTGGATTTTAACTTTTTTTCTACGTGGCCCCCAGTGAAATTGAGTTTGACACACCTGTTTTAGATCATTTCAATTTTTTGTGCTACTAAACTCTATTGTAGCTGCGCTGGAAATATCTTGACACGTTGTCTTTGTTTAGCCAGTTATCCACAGGACTAGGAACAGTACACCACCAATGGGAAAACAAAATGGGCCCAGAAATACCAGGTGCAATGCTAATAGTTGTCTTAACAGTGTTGAAGTCCAATCTAAGATAACAGTCCAAGTACTACTCTGTCTGTGTGGGACAGGTGGTCCATCTGCAGCCAGCATGTAAATGGCACTAGTGCTTAACCTACAATCGGCTATGTCAGATCAAGCTGTCCAACTCTTGGTTTCATCTTTGGTGTGAGGTAGTTACTTTGGCAGAGCTGAGTGGCACAGATGCTTATGCCTGCTGTCTCTCTGCCAGCTCCTACAGGGCAGCCAGTCGTGTGCTGAACAGAAGAGACCTAACCTCTTGGGTAGGCTATATTTAGCACCTGCTGTTTAATGATTGCTGATGGAAGGACAGTTGTCTGTCTTCAAATACAGACCTGGTAACCTGCTAGGTTGAGACATGTTGGTCATGTTTGTAATCTGATGTGGATCTGATGAGGGGGAGGAGGGGGGGGTTGACATCAGTTCTACAAGGTGAAAGTTTACTCCAAAGCCTGTTTAGCTGTTTAGTGTGCTTGTTCCCCAAAGAGCACCTCTCTGAGCTCTACAGCTCTACAGACCCAAGTGTTTCTGGCCGCTGTTTCATAGATAATTGTTAGCGCATTTGTGCTTTATCGGATACTATATTGAGTCGCCAGGGCACCCTGTGTTGTCCACCTTATGCTCAGTTAGACAGTTTGTTTTTTTAGTTTTCAGTTCTTGCGTACAAATATGATAAATATTTTCCTGTGTTGAATATCATTACTATTCTATACTTAATACATTTATTCTACACTTCATCCAACACCAATACACCAATTTTTTCATTTTTTTTTTTTTGTGGCGTAATCACTTTATTGCTCAACTACATGATATGTCTGAGGAATTTCACTTGGTTTGCACATGCTCTCACACTTTCATATTTACACGTTGCTTGTTACACAAGATGGCAAGCATAATTACACAGGACTTTGCATAAATTACAAGAAGGACAGGCGGACAGTATAACGATCAAGGACATAATCCAGAGCATGTAAATATACATAGAGACAGACAGTAACTGTGTTCCCAGTATGGTACAACACCCAACAAATGGCTGCATAAAACAATACAATAGCCAGTGCATTACTAACATTACCTGTGCATTTAAAAACAAAAACGATGGAGAGATGCAACCTTGTTTAATAGCTTAAACCTCTGTCTTAATTTATAGCCCTTTCTATGGAGAGGACTTCTACTTTGAGATCCCAAGGCCATTTCAGTGTTTGTCCTTCTACGTTTATGCCAAGAGCGTTTTCCAAAGGGTCCCGCCTGTTGGTAAGTTACTTATATACGCGCACACACACATATATTCTTTTCTGTATGACTGAGTTGTAGTAAAGTGTGTCTCTGTCTTTGTCTTTTCAGGCAAGGTGTCTATCCGGAAGGAGGACCTGTGTAAATACAGTGGGAAGGAGCATTGGTTCAGCCTACAGCCAGTAGATCCCAACTCAGAGGTCCAGGTGGGTTCCAGGCCATTTTGGAATGGCCAAGTCCAAGTCCTGACCTTAACCCTATTGAAATGTTGTGGCATGACCTGAAGAGTGTTGTTAATGCAAGACGTCCCAACAATAGCAATGTACTAAAACTGCTCTGTAAATTGGAATGGTCCAAAATTACTCTTTGCTCCAACGTCTTGATTACTGTGTAGCTCAACACTCACTGGTATCTCAATGTGAAGAACTCGGTGTAGCTAAACAGCAGTCGAACACAAAGTGAGGGAAAAAGTAATGCAAAACATTTTTCACCATCAGAGGCAGTGAGCTTGTTGCTGTAGCCATGGCTAATGATCACTATTTGGACACAGGCTGATCAACAGACTAACTCTTATTCCAGCTTGCTGCCAGCTAGTGTGGTGGCTAGTTCACTGTGGTGACTACTACTTGGTGACAATCAAGTCATGAAGCCAGCTAGCTTTATGGTGGCTGCTAACAGTTGGCTTGTGTCTTTGAAATGCCAGAGTCTCTATGGTGAAGAGAATGGAAGTGTTGCTTTACTGCGCAACCTGTAGGGTTACTGAGAACTACATGGAGGGGTCTACCCCATATTAAGATACTGAGGGAATGCTTAAAAAGAGCTCTTCTTGTCTGTTTATTGTTTGTTGCCTTGCAGAATTCGTTTATTACACTCTATCAGGAATGGAGTTCTATTCTACCACACATTGGGAACTTAAGGGGGCTTATGGACTTATTATTATTATTTTTAGATCCAATAGTTTTTGTAGTTTGGTGTGGCAGGTGAAGCTGCAGCATACTACCACTTCTGTGCTGATGTAGCTAACATGTTGACTCTAGCTGCCATCGGCCCACTCCAGATTATTCTGGGCTGGGATTCACTCACAAGTAGACACTTTCAACTAAAAATGTAACTGTGTGTGATGGAGGTGTTACTTCAATGTCTTTCTGGGTTGGTGTGTCGCTGAACAGGGGCTGTGTGTAGAAATGTTGTATGAAATCACTCAATAATGCATGTTATAGTGAACTTGCTGAGGATGGATAAAATTGTAAGGACAAGAATTAGTTATTGACACAAGATCAGTAGTGCTCTTTGAGAAAGAAAACTCATCAGAAATATCATTTGTTGGCAAAAAAAACTATCTTCATTGCCCTGGAGGTAGGATAGGTATGCCTACAGCCTAAGCAACATTGAAATGGTCAATTTGCCGATGTCAATTTGCCGATATTGGCCAATCTTTATCTTGCCTTGGCAGCTAGCATTATATTGGCTCAAGGCCTAGCTTCCATCAGGAAGAACTGCCCGCTATCTCAGCCCAACTTGCACTGCTGAATTGCAGACGTAGAGTGTGTGGGCGTTTTTGTCTAGTTTTTTTTTTCTTTTTTTCTTTTTTTTTTTTCTCTCTCTCTCTTGCTTGCTCTTTGACACTTCCGAAGGCGAGGCAGGCAGCCTTCACCACATCCGACCCCATAAAGACTTTGAGTTTTCACAAACATGACAGCTGCTGTGGCTCATCTCGCACTATGCTACCCCCATTAACCTGAACCACCAAGAAGCATGAGGTAGAGCAATGCCAAGGGTCCCAGGACCATCTCTTCTATCTAAAACAACTAGACCTAGAGAATTTGAGAATTTGACCTTAGTAATCCACCACTACCTAGTAACACAGTTACATTAAATATCCGGGTCTGTTAGTGTTTAGTGTTCCAATGTAATAATGTCAAGACAACCTGTTAGAAGATCAGATGTTAAAATGCTTACATCTTCCTAGGTATTGGTAAAGATGCACCCCTGTAAATGAGGTTGGTGTAACAATGAAGCATGTTGAGAATGAAGACCAAATATACCAATGTGTTTTTTTCCCACTATTTACACAAGCCTTTGTTTGTTTGTTTGTTTGTCTTGTATTTTCTGAGTTATTTGTCAGTTGCTTAAGCCTTTCTTTTGTTCTTTGATTTCTGTTTTTATTGAGTTACACATGTAATAGCGTAGGTACCTGTAAATGAATGGACATTTTGTCAATCTGCAACCTCAGCTTTTTGAGATTTGGGAGGTGTGTGTGTCTACCCGTCTGTGAGCATCTGCAGACTGCGCTTACCCATAACCCTTCACTGCGTAGCTATGTGTAGATGTTTGCGTGTATCTAAGCAGAAATATAACTTGCCCTTTAGTGGCCAGTAGAGAACGTGAAGAGGCTCAGCCACCGTTAGTGAGTCCAGCTTTCTCGGGACAAAGCACAGCTGTGTAATAAAAGGTTTATGTATTTTGCACTTTCAGTTAATCGCTTTACTTTTATTCAGTAACCAATGGCTAGCACTTTCAGTGAAGATGTTAGCATTTTTGTTGTTGGAAATCATTTAGCATTGACATCTATAATCTCTAAACTATAATCTAATCTTTAAACTCTGGGCTGCTGTGTATAGGAGTTTGATGCATTACTAGATGTTATTACTTGGTATATACCAAGCAACTGTCATCCCTTGGACGATTTGCCATACAGATTGGACTGACAGTTTTTTTTAAGCCTAACAAAAAGGGTGTGTACACACACTTCAGGCAATCATCTGCAACCATCTTGGTCTCCCAAGCTTGGTGACCCAAGCTGCCATGATAAGGTCATATATTTCATCTAACAATTTCTACTTGTAGCTTGACTCGGTATCTGCATCCCACGTATGAACTTGGGGCTTGACATGAAACCTGACATGATATGATGTGAGATTGAGACCTCATGACTTGAGTGATTTGTGACTTCACTTGAAATCCTAATCCAGTCTCACTTGTCACTCTCCATTCCTCTCCTCTCTGACAGGGTAAGGTTCACCTTGAGATGCGCTTGAATGAACTGATCACAGAGAATGGCTCCGTGTGTCAACAGCTACTAGTCCAGTGAGTACCTAGCTTCCTCCTATCATTAGCCAAGTGGTGAAGTCTCATCCAGGGGGTTATCTTAAAATCCCAGGAAGGTTGCTAATTTGAAATCAAGAAGTATAAAGACTGAGAATTTTGGGGAAAAGTTAATGAAAAATGTGTCCAGGGATAGTCTGGTTGTGGCCTAGGATCAACTCTCACCGGAGACTCT
>CABFOQ010053550.1:11834-27456 GCA_900660455.1 Gephyroberyx darwinii
CTCTCCTTTTAAAATCAATGAATAATATGTTTTTGAAGTACAATACTATTTTAATTTCTCTACTAAAATAATGAAATCAGATTTGTTAAATGGTGGCTCCTGGTCTTTTAATTCACTATTGTAATTGTCCTGATCCTAGTCTGGAGCTCAGTTCTCCATGGCACAGGAGCAGTTACCTTCTAGGTTAAGAACATAGCTGTAGAGCAAGCATGGCAACATTAGAAAGAAGATCAAAAGTGTGCCTACACTTTGATAAATAGTCTAGTTTGTCCTCTTTGTTACTATGCTGCTTCTGCTACAACAAAACTGCCCCTGTGTCACATCACAACCACATAGTCACTCGCACACACTGTGTATAATTGTGTGACATTTGCAGTTTTGGAGGCTGGCATCAAGGGTATTCTGACTAACACAAAAAACTGTATGGAATGAACAGTCAATACATTTCTATTGATTTTAACTTGAGATTGGCAGCAGTATTTCAGTCAGTTCAATTACAGACTTACTTTATGGGTGCTATAAAGGTAATGTATACAGTTCTGGCCAAGATTATTGGTACTGTTGCATTTTATGCAGATAATGTACAATATCTTCTGAAATAATTGGAAATTATAACTTTCGGTCTTCACATGTTCATATGTTTTATTAAACAGCACATGATCAAACAATAAGAATACAAATATTAAAAAGATAAAGAAATGAATCAATTCAGGATTTGTTAAGGAATCAGATTGTTAAAAAGGAATCAACATTGATAAAATCTTACCAATTCCCAACCTACTAGAGTTTGCTGTATTGTTTTACACAGGATTACTATCTCTATTGCCTCCATTTCAACATGTCCCCTGATTGTGCAGATGTATGCCACTTGTTCTTGTGTTCATGTGTGCATATTGTGTACTAGATTTAACTTCTAAATTGTCACAAGTACAGTACAATTACCAGATAATGACATGGGAGGATGGTCGATGGATGGAGGATGGATGGGAACACTTATTTTAGAATTGGGGATTAATGTTAGGTTGGGCATGTACAGTAGGTGCATGATAGACCTCATTCTGTTCACGTCAGTGAGTGGATGTTGTTTTTGAACCTCCATTCATACTTGAAGAGCAAGGTAACGAGGAGGAAGTAATGGCATCTCAACAGGAAGCCTGCGCTCCTCACCCTGTAACCACTGTGGTTTTCTACTGCCGTCATTCACTATGTCATTCAGATTGTCACCTGCTCACTGTCTGCGTCCCCCATATGTGCTTACAGCAGGCTTATTTTACATCAGTCTCCCCAGGGGCAGTGAAGTTAAAAGCAAAGGGATCCATCTTGTGAATTGGACAATTTTAGTGCTCAATGCCTGTACCTGCATGCCATGTTGAAATCAAATCCAGTTGCAGTGTGATTAGTCACCAGAGAGTGAAGGGGGTTGGGACGTAGAGAGATGCAGAAACTACAGGGAATATTGTCATGACACCATGGAAGATGATACACAAACATCCTGCCATTCGCTATGCTTGCCTCCATATCTCTCTGACCTCACTTAGTGATGGGATGGATTCATTCTTATTCCCTGGTGGCTCGTGCTAAGCAGCCACATCCTGTTTGAGGTGGCTACAGTGTGTTTGTTGACACCTGAAACAACTGTGAAAAAAACGTGGTCCCTGTTGGAAAAGCTTCAAACATGAGGGCAACCACAACTCCCAACATTAGACTGCAACACCATATTTTTTATCAATGCATAATGCTTTATTGATATGCTGTTGAAAATCTGATGGTATTGTTTATTCTTTGAAGTTGGTTACAGCCCACCCCCATGTCCATTTAAGACTTAGGGACTTAGTAGCAATTGATCTAATTGGGCTATATCAACATCAAATTGTTATTATGACCATTCATGTAACATCAAGCAAGCATGACTATACAGAGAACTTTTGGTGTTTAATTTGGACTGCAACAGTTTGCAAAATAATATATATTTTTGTCAGCAGTAGAATGTCAATTTCACTGCTGCGTTTCTTTTTTACCTTTTTTAAAAATACATTTCTTATTTAAATACATCAAATTTCGTACTACGACTACTGCTAATTGTGTCCATGTTGTGCTCTCTGCATTAGTTGTGTTAATTGTCCCTCCCTGTTGCTCTGTGGCCTCCCCAGGATAATAGAATGCCAGGGACTGCCTTTGATAAGTGGGCAGAACTGTGACCCCTATGCCACCGTGTCACTCGTTGGACCTGCCAGGTAACTCTGCTTATGCCATTCTCCAATGAAAGCTTGCCATTCCTAAGAACAACGAGAACTGATGGGGTTTATTGTTTTCCTTGCATGTCTGTTAAAAGGTGGGTTCGGGATGATGTTTTGGTTCAAGCATAGAAGCAGTTTGGTTTCTCCATTAACTTAATTGTTAACAACGCTAACAGGAGATGTGGCAATTTCTCTGAATAAATAAGTAAACAAACAAATAATCCTGTTTTTTCTTTCACATTTATGTGTGTGTTGTATGATGCTTCACCACAGCTGGAAAATTCAGGGATTCAGATTTTCTGTCCCCATCATGATTTCCAGCATTTTGTTTTCAGAGAGGCAGTAGACTTTATGGTATCTGTGTTGATCTGCAAAAGAAAGGGATCTTCTCCTCAAATTATCTTCTAGTGAATCTGATGTCTTATTGACATTCACAGCCTTGTAGTCTCCATCAGACAGACCTATCTATAGTATCTCCACACTTTGTTTCACTTGCTTTTAGAGCTGCCTGTACAGTAGTAACGGGTTTTGCCCCTGTCCTATCACACACAATCTGACACAATTATGAAAACAAAAGTGAAATTTAAAACTCCAAAATTCTCCATGGGTTTGTCTGATACACACTGTTACAGACACTTTTTAGTTGTCAGAGATGTAAAAGTGTACATTACTCAGATGTAAGGTATTCCATGCTCCTGTTCAGTTTGATTGGACTTGACGCACTGCTGACAACTGGCAAGGACAATTCCTTAATCAGTAAGTCATGAAAGGCCATGATATATTGAAATTAAGTTCCAACACACAGCTTCTTGTTTAGTTGTTCCATATTGGGTTTTCCATTTGTAACGTTGGTCTTCTGAGATCTGTAGATGAATAGGAAGTAACCAATGGTGAAACCTTATACGTATTGTAGCATATCATTGTATTTAATTTTTGATAAATGATGAAACGAGTTCTTGGTAGTGGACTCAGATTTTTGGACTCCACTGTATTTTATGTCCTTAAGGAATGAATATTGGTTATTGATCAACAGAAAAAGTTTCTTAAATACCACAGTCAAATAATTTAATTTTCTCGGTGCCTCGTCTCCCCAGGTCTGACCAGAAGAAAACGAAGGTAAAGAAGAAAACCAGCAACCCTCATTTTGACGAGACTTTCTTTTTTGAGGTAAATTGTGCTTCTTTATATTTCTCTGTCTAGCTAAGTCACAGATTTGCACAGATTTGGGCCAGAACAGCCTTTAGGCAATTTGCTGTAAAGCTGTGGCGGTGGGCGGTGGAGATGTCTGAATTGGTTGACATACTCACCCACAGGTCACAAGGTCCAGCAGCTACTCGAAAAAGTCACATTTCCAAGTGGAGGAGGAGGACATTGAAAAACTAGAGATCAAGTAAGTTTTTCCACTTTTTTTTTTTTCCCCTTCTTCTCTGTCTCTCTGTGTCTCCCCTATAGTCTTGACAGAACAAAAATTGTTGCTTAAACTAAAGAATCAAAAAGTGAATTTGATGTGTTCTGACTACTGATAGAGAGCCTTGGTTTCTGGTTAAGGATATTTGGGGCTTCGGACACAGTGGACTCATAGCTCACTGGGTAAGACTAGACAGATTCAAAGGTAAACACTCATGCATGGTTTTGAGGTTTGGATTTGAGGTGGTTTTGTTGCACGAGTACTGTATTGGCTTTTATGTACCAAGAAGGTAAGCACAACTCAGGATTGAACTTTTTATTTCCCCTTGTTTTTTTAAATTGAAATTGGATGATGTGGTCATGCTGTACACAAAGCAACAAACATGTATCTCAGCTGATGTAATTTGATATATTTTAATGCCATTTGTTTGGACTTGGATTTAATTGTTACGATTCCCATCGTCTACCTCTACAGAGTTGATTTGTGGAACAATGGGAATCTGGCTCAGGATGTGTTTCTGGGGGAGACGCGGGTATCTGTCAAGATCTTGCGAAATGACCACATCCACAAGGCATGGTAAGGACCAGATAGAAAATAATATGTGTGTAATTATTAACATCTATCATCTTTCACTAGATCTAATGGAAGTTTAAAGTAATACAGCCAAAAATGTTGGTTTTATCAGAATTAAAACTCTTTTTCTTTTTTAAAAATGTGTACTGTTTTCCACTCACCTCGTACTTCCGCACTCTTTTCATATTTGCTACATGGAGTCAGAAAGGCTTCCACATACAGGCCTGTTGTGTTGACCTACAGGCTTTCATCTGCTGCCATGGCTGAAAATGAATAGGTTGATTAAGAGATGAACAGGGCAGATAATGGGACGTTACCAAACCTGTGTTGCGCACGTCACTCCTGTTTATCACACATCAGAAACTGTCACTCTGACGTCACGGCCCGTCTCCTTCCTCATAGATCCAGCCACACTAGATCACATCTGCATTTAGGAGGTGGAGCATATTCCTTTGTACTTTTTCTGTTTGGGAATTCAGCCTTGCATATCATTACACAATTGATTTGATAAAGCACTTGCTTCAGGACAAGTTTCTGGTTGCTGTGTGGCCAAGTTTTCTGTGCTGTCAAAATTTGATTTGAAGGTAGATTGCTCAATGTTCAGCAGCTGTTCCCTTGCGTTGTGCGGATGTTTCCTAGGTGTGCGTCAGCGTAGGTGAAATGGGATTGTGACAGATAGCAATCTCTTCTTACATGAGGGCTGTGAGTTGTGTGCGTGGGTGGCTGTTTGCATATCGACAGTACCTCATGTCCTATGTTGAGGCTGGAGATTTTCTGTGCAACACACAGCTCAGCTTTATAAAATCAGTAGTGGCGATCTATTGACTTCTTCCGAGAAGCGTCTATGTGTCACAATTACCGGTCAAGCAGCTTATGGACAAACATAGCTGAAGCTTATGAAGCACTGCAGAGTTCAACTCTTCATTTACCAATGTTGTATTCTGCTCCACCTGTTGGCTGTTAGGCAGACATGCAGGCAGCACAAACGGTAAAGCATCCAACTATGCACATGCAAAAGTAATCAGGAATGATTCTCTCTCACTCTCTGGATTTACCAACTCTCCTTCATTTGAAATGGGAATTCCTCTTATCCTGCTCTCTTCCCATTGTTTCCTGAATTTTTATGTTATTGTGATCACATCTAAACGTTAGTACCAAATGCCAGCGAGAGAAAAAAACTACTGTCGATCAAGTTAGTATAGCGAATTCTTCTCCAAGGAGCATATGCTTGTAAATTGAAAAATGTTACACGCAGCATTTAGGAGCATGAATTTATTTTCATGAGCATATACTCCTAAAATGTTGCTTATGTATTTTTGTATTTTTCCCACAGCTATTAAGACAGTTCAATGTCATCCCTTCACAGCAAAATAGGGCCAGCTGTCCCTTAATTCCCAACTGCCTATAATTATTGGTCCGGTTACAGGATAGTGCAGATGAGGTTAGTTCTGATTAGTGTGGATAGGGGGGGGGGTTCTGGGACACCAAAACATATTGTTGAGCCTTCTGGAGGTGTTGTGCACCTAATACCCCTTTCACACCAGAGCAATGACCCGGGTTATTCCCGGGTCAGGCATTCGTGTGAATGGGTCAACATGGGTTATCAGACCGGGTCCGGGTTGCTCTAGTTAAGCTTGGTTTCGTGTTTCTTCTGTGTACTGGTAAATGTCATCAGAGACAGAACTGTTTATCTCCCTGTGGTCTATAGGTATCTCCTCCAGCCCAAAGGGAACGGGAACAAATCCAAGTCTGATGACCTGGGGTCGTTGCGTTTGAAACTGACCTACATAGAAGACACAGTGCTGCCATCTGCCTGCTACATACCCCTCTGCAACCTGCTGCTCAAATCCCCAGATGTGAAGGTAACAAGGTAGCTACAGGTAAATGCCAAAATAAGGGAAAACCGAGTAAATTGATGACGTAAAGTATATTTCTAGTTCTAGACGTAGATGTAGAATCTCTGCCGAGGTGCATTGAAGCTGTTCTGGCACTCATGGCTGCCTAACGCTGTAAATTGACAATTCATGTTAGTTTTTCCTTTATTTTGGCAATTATCTGCACCTCACACCTCAGTCCATCCACCGTCCATCTTTGGTTTCTTTTACTTTCCTTTCAACCTTCCACTCCCTCCATCTGTAAATTTCCCCTTTTCACTCTCTCTCTTCCTTCCCCTTCCTTCCCCCTCACCTCACTTTCTTGCTCTTTGCATCAGCCTATCTCAGCGTCAGCAGCACACATCCTGGGGGACATCTGTAGGGAACGATATGAGGCGATCCTGCCTGTGGTTCGGCTGCTGCTCCACCACAACCGCCTGGTGCCTTTTGTCTCTGCTGTGGCTGCCCTAGAGCTGGAGAACACACAGTGAGTAAACACACACGCATTACACACGTGTATGAACATATAATACACATACGTCCCCAATGTTGACCTTTAGCCCTAACCACTATGTCTAACCCTTAGATGCACATACACAAGGAGACATCATTTATTGAGTATGGTCTATATACTTGTAGTCAGAGAGTTACAAAATCTTGTGAAATAAAAAATGGAAAATGATATTGGGTTAAGAAATTATCTGTATATCATGTAGTTTGATTTTTGGTGTAATATTCCTGTGTCCATGCAGGGAGGCCAACACCATATTCCGTGGCAACTCGCTGGCAACGCGCTGCATTGACGACATGATGAAGATTGTGGGCAAGAATTACCTCACCGTTACCCTGAAGCCTGTATTAGATGAGGTATCGGCAACAAAGAAACATACACACATCCAGTATAAGAGCCAGGATGAGCATGAATCCATGAGGTCGATGTAAGAACCTGCACTCTAACAGCTGCCTTTTCACAACATAATGTGACAAACGAGTATGCGTTTCCAGTTCTTTTTTTTTACCGTTAAAAAACATTGGACAGTCTACTCATCCTGTAGTACTCTTATTTATTGAGCCAGTATCCAAACAACCAAGTGGTAAGAAGATGTTGTGGCAAAGGAAGATCAGAGATTCCTTTTGCAGCTGCACCACCACTGGCCTGTTAAGAGTAGACTCCCAAGTGTACAAGATCAAAAGACTGGCACACCCTTGTAATCAAGGGCAATCTAAAGCAGGACATCAACCCTTGGATGTGTCTCCTTCCAACTCCGCCATCCCCTTCGCACACAAACAAAAAAGTTGAGCACCTACTGGTGTGGCAGGGAGGTCTGGAGTATTTTGGGTGGTTTGCGCCTTCCACCCAACCTCTTTCTTTCTCATCCTGTTTCACCTCCCCTTCCAATAGCACTTAGGATTAATATACAATTAAAATGTAAATATTTTGATCAACAATTCATTGGTGTCTTTTTACTGTTGGGCTGCTTATGTCCTACATTTGTCTTAACAGAATGATGGTGAAACTTTAATACTCAGGTCCATCTATTCTTTCGCTTCACCACAGAGACGCGTCTAAAATGAAAAAAAGAATAACGGCACTCTTCAAGATGTGGCAAAGGAGAGGCCAGACAACTCTTGGTTGTGGTGAAAAGAACAGAAGGTTTATTGAAAACGGGAGCGGGTAGGAGGAGAAAAGAAACTCAGGTTCTTTCCGGACCGGGGGAGCCGTCTAGGCGCGACCGCCGCGGCTCTTGGGCACCTGCGGGGACACAGAGACAGGGGGTGAGATACCGGGTTAGCGGATACCGGCCGGGGTCCGTTCGTCCGTTTAGCAAGCCGTCGTCGGGGGAATCAATGTGGGTTCGTTCAGCCGGGGGGATACCCCGTCGGGTTCCGGTCTCCATTCCAGTTCACACTCTAGGCAAGTCAAGTCACGTTACTATTCTCCTCTCACCACCGCAGAGATTCGGTCCGCTCTCCTCATTCGGCCACCTTCCTCTCTGCCTCCTCCTGTCACTCTGGGGTTCTTATAGGGCCTGCCCACCAATCGCATGCTGATTGTTGATGGGCGGCAGCTGCTTTCCCTCCAGGACCTGAGGAGCTGACGGGGGTAAAACTGCTGGTTGATTACGCTGCCCAGCTGGCAGCGGTTAGGGAAGGGGTGTGTGTGGTTACCTTGGTGGTGCTGCTGGCCCCACCCACCACAAAGAGAAGAAGAAGAAATCTGCCATGGCCAACACTGTTCATTTACACACTAATTGATTATGCTTGACGGAATATTTTTTCCTTTTTCATAGATTTGTGAATCCAACAAAACGTGTGAGATTGATCCAATTAAACTGAAGGAAGGCGACAACGTGGAGGTCAACAAGGTAAACTACATCTGTCTCAATTTTCACTGTATTAGTGGGGTTTCTTGTATAGCAGGGCATCGCGGTCCCTAAATGCAGATTTGGATTTTAGTTGGACCCTACATGGCAAGATAGAAATGTGTTGGTTACCCAGGGTTAGACTACATTGACTCAGTTTTAGTCCCGTGTTGATTTAGAGGTTCCTTTTGTATAGTTGTGTGTGTGAATTTGATAAACTACTACATACTACTTTTAAAAGCAGTCATTATAGAGTCAGGTTAAGACATGGCATTTTGGGAATCTGTGTGTTACAATGGATGTCTTGTATGTCTACTTTAATTCCTTTAACTTCCCTTTAATTCCAATTAATTTTTTTTTAGCCTATTTGTCGGTGCCTGAATAAAATGGCCAAGAATTTAGGCTGCATAAGAGATTTTTTTAAATTGATGTATGTAAAAAGACAATTGACAATCTTTGCTGGCAGGCGTATATAATGCAGATATAAAGATCAACAGTCTAGTTGATAGACTTTCCATTGTCAAGTTTGCTAGACGTATTGCGCCCCCACATGGGAGTAGATGTCACGTATCCAAACAGAAGTTAAGTTGCAAATCTGAACCAGGGGAAACTCCACCCCACGCTCACAGCTGCCCAACAGGTGCTCTATACCGAAGATAAGTATTAGGTCAGAATACCAATGTGTGCAGCTGGCTTTGAAGTACCCGCTACGTGGACACAATTTAATTTTGAATCACAGCTTTAGTGGTCAGGGTTGAGGTTAGGATTGGGATTTTTTTTTTTTTTTTAAAATCTATGTAATTCTCTCACAAATAGAGTAATACATATGTTTGTTCTCTCTGCAGGAAAACCTTCAGGGCTATGTCCAGAAAGTCTTCTCCTCCATCACCCAGTCCAGTGCCAGCTGTCCCCCACTTATGTGTGATGTCTTCAGGTCACTGAGACACATGGCCTCCAAACGCTTCCCAGGTGAATGTTAGAGCCACTTAAACAGGAGCCTCAACTATTTATTTATTTATTTATTTATTTATTTTTTGCAACCACTGGACCAGCACTGGAACAAGAGGAATTGTTATTTAGACATTAAGGAAAAAATATCACAAAAGTTTAAACTTGACTCAACCTGAAGGAACACAACCTGGGGGGAGAGGTAAAAGAAGCAAGCAAGGACATAATTGTTAGAAGACATCAGGCAAGCCTGAAACTAGGGGTACATCACTTTCTGTTTTACCAACAGAATGATAAAATAGCCTAAGTAGTGAATTAAATGAATCCATGTTATAAGCAATCTGCTGTGCAAATCCAACTGTCAAGCCTATATAGTAGCTGCAGGTTGTAGTAAATATGTCCACCATACGGTGGTGCCAGACCTTTCACTATAAACACATGGAGTTGCATTTTAGTTTTTTAATACATGCAAATAAGTAACATTTATTGTGTACAGGGATGTTTCAAGTTTCACCCACATGGAGGTACACTAGGCTTTGTCCTGAGATGTCCTTATTGATCAAAGAAGCTTGTTCTGGAAAGCTATTATACCATCTAATAGATCATGTTCAATTCTTAAATTCCCACTACATTCTGTGTCTCTTACAGCTGATCCACATGTGCAGTACTCAGCTGTCAGCAGCTTTGTGTTCCTGCGGTTATTTGCTGTCGCGGTTCTTTCTCCACATTCCTTCCAACTCCGTTCCCATCATCCTGTAAGTGCATGTCCCTGTTCTCATCTACTCTTTATATTTTCTCAGGATTGAAGGTGTTTTTCAGTCAAGTGAAATGTTTAAATTATTAAAATGGATTAAAACGGATTAAAACGTCAAGCGAAAACGATGAAAATGTTCATTATGGATAGAATTTACACCACCACATAGGATGCATAACATATTGAATTTTACTCTCTGACACATTGTTGTCCCTGTCTAGTCTGACTTTGAACTTCAGAGCAAGGCTAGGCACACACAAGATGGACATTTGGGATGGATTTCAGTATAAATTCTGCTGTTTCCAACAAAATACTGAGTGGAGTGAATTCTAACCTTGACCCAAATCATTATAAAATGAATCATCTGTGAGAGACTGCAGTGAGCCAAGCAAGCAAGTTCTTCCACTTTGATTGAGCTGTTTTACATCTTAGCTTGATATTTGTCAGTGGAATGGAAGTATTGGTGAGTTCCTGGAGCTTGACAATCTAGTCTCCCACTTCCCTGACGATGGCTTTGGACTCATCCTTCTCGGAGACTTCAACATCCAGACTGAGAAGCTTGACCCTCTTCTTTCATTCCTCCCCTCCTTCGACCTATCCCTCTCCCCATCTCCTCCTACCCACAAGGCCGGCAACCAACTGGACTTGATCTTCACCAGACACTGCTCTACTGCCAACCTCTCCATTACCCCTCTCCATCTCTCTGACCACTACTTCATGTCCTACTCTCTCTCTCTCTCCTCTTCCCCCTCTCATCCTCTCCCTACCCACATGGTTTCTTCCCGTCACAATCTCCGCTCGCTCCCCACTGATCTTTCCACTTCTGTTCTCTCTGCTCTCCCTGCCCCTGAATCCTTCTCTCTCCTATTCCCTGATACTGTCTGCTAAGTGTAATGTAATGTAATGTATTGCAGCTGGTCTGTAGAACTGTAGAAACAGTTTTTTTTGGCATAGTCTAAAATGTTCTGCATTGCATTCTGCAAATAGAAGGCACTATAGCCCATATCTAGTCATCATTCATAGCAATGTCATTGTCATCTTAGTCCATCTTGTGACTTAATTGCATGCATTCCCACAAAGACCAGATGGGAAATTAATGCTGCAACTTGGCCTAAAAAATACTAGTTGCATGCAGTAAATCAGGCAATTAGATATGGTATAATGTGACAAAGTTTTAGCAGGTGACAATATGAGATCGTAATTTCACAAAATCCATTGATGAGACATGTAGCCTATGCATTGTTGTCACTGCTGTTTGTATTTTCTTCCTTCTAGGATCCTGAGATTTCCCGCACACTCACTCTCATCTCTAAAACTATCCAGACTCTGGGCAGTTGGGGCAGTTTGTCCAAAAAAATGGTGCGATTGACAATACTTTTATAACCATACTGAGTAGTTCTGTGTTCCAACAATAGGAGCAAAGGGATAACCTTATGAGCTCAGAAAAGTCAAGGTTTTCAGTGTGGAAAAAGTATAGTATATTGTGAAGTGTACAGTGTGTGGCAATGACCACACATATTATTGATTTAGTACTTGTCATGTAACATCAAATGTAGTGTTTAAACATATTGGATTACATCTTTGTTTTCTCTCTGTTCAGTCTAGTTTCAAAGAAACCTACATGTTTGACTTCTTCAAATCATTCCAAGAAGACAAGTGTATTGAAAAAGTTAAAAAGGTATTTTTATGACTCAAAACAATAGAATGTGAATGTTCATGTTTCTTTTTCATGTGTCGTTTCTAATGGGCTACACTGGTTTCTCTGTCAATTCTATATCCAGTTTCTTGATGAGATCTCCTCTAATGTCAGCAAGGAATCCAGTGGAGTGGAGGACGCAGTGGTTCTCAAAGAGGGGTGAGTAGCTCCTTTCTGGGCCAGGGAAAGGGAATAGGAGATGAGATGGGAAGGGGGGATGAGGTAAAGAGTCAAGTTTAAAGTCTGCAGAGCCTTGTTAAAGGTGAATACCACTGAATTTCAGGTATGTTATAACTATGCCCTAGGACAGTTTGATTGGTGTGCATAGGTGTCTACCAATCTTTATTGTAGCAAACAACATTTTGACTGACTTTATCTTCATTAGTTGTGTTATAACTTGAATTGGTCTTCATGTGTGCCGGTTGAAACATTGTTTCAAACGTTAGTAGTATCTTATGAGCTTTTGATGGGTTTTCTTCTGCTTTGCTTATGACCTGTTATAACCAGTTCTGGGTCAAATATGAATCCGCATCTACTCAATCAATTTGAGCAGGTATTTGAGACTGCCTGGAGTGCAAGCCAGGCAGGAAATAATCCTGGCTTCAGCCTTGGCAAATAATCTTTATCTCAAGTCAATTACATGTAAATAATTGTATGTGCATCTGGACAGCTTTCATTCAAACAGAAGAGCAGTGTGAATTAAATTACACTGGTCCTTGTTTACTTCCTGTCAACCTTTGAATCCTTAACTGTGTGTGTCTCCATAGGGATGTACATAAACGAGCCCAGGGGAAAAGACGCATTGGCAAGAAAAACTTCAAAAAGAGGTGGCTCAGGGTGACCAACAGGGAGCTCTCCTACCACAAACAAAAAGGTGAGACCACCTTTATGTGTGAGTGTGAGATCATCTCACACTCCCTCCAAAATATAATTTGATGCCATTATCTACATTCACCACACCAGGCTACAACGTGGGAAATTAAGAAATTGCTTTTTTGTCCCTAAAGTGATGGAAAGCTAAAAGTAGCAATTACATTGTATGTAATGGCATTATAATTATAGTGTTTTGGCAGAGTGATATGATATCATCATGCATATAACTAACAGCAGCTGTCATGACAGGTTTTTGTTCAATTGTGTTCACACACAAACATTTTCCCAGCTGAGTTAGGTGAATTACCTACAGTTGCGAGAAGTTTGTGAACCCTTTTAAATGACCTGTATTTCTGCAGTCTACACTATGGTCTGATCTTCATCTAAGTCATAACAATAAATAAACACAATGTGATTTAACAAATAACACATTGTTCAAACATCAACAGCCTAAGCTGGAAAAAGTATGTGAACCTCAAGGATAATGACTTCTATGAAAGGGGGAAATTGAAGTCAGATGATCCAATCAATGAGATGACATTCAGGTGTGGGTTAGATGTGTTCTGTCATATAAAAAGCCCACAAAATTTGGTTACCAACAGAGCATGCTCTCCAGCTAAGGACAGATGTTAGCATCTCTTGAACTTTGTGTCCACGAGTCCACAAGGAAACCATTAAACAAGAGTGGTGTTTATATCAAGGAGGAAACCATTGCTCTCAAATAAAAACATTGTTGCCCATCTAAAGTTTGCCAAAGACCACCTGGATGTTCCACAAAGTTACTGGAACAATGTAGCAAATATAGCAGGCACAACGCTGTATTTGGAGGAGAAAAAACACTGCATACCAACAGCAAAACCTCATCCCAACCGTGAAGCATGGTGAAGATATCCCAATATTTGTTCATTCACATCAGACCATATTTTAGGAGTCATTTATACAGGAATGCAGATTATGTAAAAAGGTTCACACACTTTCTCACAACCGTATGAATTTGTGTCTGGAAACTGTTTTAATTCATACTTCCACAGGAGCTCTTTGAAATGGTTCTGCCCCGAAAATCACTGTAGCTCCACATAAAATGTTCAGTAGTGTTATATTACCCCGAAACGTGTGAATTTTTTTTTTTTTTACAACAAATGTTATTGTTCAGACATGCTCAAACCATGCTGATAATATCCTGCTCAGCCAACTCTTGTGATAACCACAACCACAGGGGAAGTTAGCAGTTTCTCATTTTCTTCTGGTTTTTACTGTTGTGTGTATACATCTTGAAAACTTGCATTGTCAAGCTTTGCATGGAAGTCATGATACACTTTAGGCCGTTTTTTGCTTCATGTGAAACCAGTCAAGAATTGTATCTCTGTTCTTGCTATATCCCTGCCACTGCTCTGTCTTGTCTGTTTGCTTAAAACCTAGATTGACTTCTCAGAGTTGGTAACCTGATATTATATGATGTTGCTTTCCTTTAGTAAAAAGCTTTTACTACATAGGGAATTTGGGTTCTTTTTAGCATTTTTGTCAAGGTTGCCTTAGAGTAATCTTTGTAATTATCTTCTGTTTTTTACTCTAATGTATACCTCATTTGAAGAAACCTTTCAGACTCTACATATACATTGCCAACCTTTTTGTATAGAAGTCAGAATACCCTTTAGGAAGTTCTTTGCTGTGGGTTCGAGGTGTAGCCAGTAAAGAATGGTATTCTTGCTATATTGGAGACACCTGCCACTGCTCGAGTGATCTGTAACATTTTTTTAGTAACTTTTTAGCTTTCCTTGACCTCATTAATGTGATGAGGTTGTAACAAGTTTGAGTCATTTGTGATTGTCTTGAATAGCATAGCTTTGCATAGCCTATTTAGAAATGTTCTTAATGTTTTACTTACTACTATACTTACTGCTACTTAACATCTTTATCATGAACACATTCATGTTATTTTGATGTATAAAATCTTTGTTGAGGTAAAGTGTTATTTATTATAAGCATTATTTTTTGGTGGTAGTCTACCGAACACAATTTCACAATTTCAATTTGTGTGAACAATTGAAAGGAATAAAATTCAGTTTAATTTTTTTTTCTTTATTGGTTACATGACAACATAAAATTGATAATATTGGTTGGGCCCTGATGCATGCTTCACTTTTGCATTTCACAGCATAACAAACATGCTGCATGTTAAACAACCCACATTTATGGTTAGGTAAAAGCAAAGTGCTTTCTATAATGTCTGGTTTTGTGATCAGTTAGTTTAATTTTATACTTGCAGTTGTGAAAAGTGTGTGTATTGCTGCTATCTGTGCTTGCAGGGGCAGCATACATATAGACAGGGTCTGACACCCTGGCCTCTCATAGCTGAAATTCTGTGGATGCCAACTCGGGTGATTACAAAAATGCGACCAGTTGAAGCTGGGGCAAGGCTCAAATCATGCGCAAATCCATATTATAAAGGAGGCACGCTTACTCCTCCCCCCCATAGTCCAGTTTTTGGGTCGCTTTGTGTTACCCGGAAAACGGATGTCAACAATCTTAAGTTGTTGTTTTGATTTGCAAAGTAATCAAACTGAGCAGAAAGTGCCAAAGTGCACACACACTTTTCTTTCCTCTCAAACAAAGGTGAATGGAAATGAATGCTGTGTTAATGTGTACATTTACTAACTTCATGGGGGGATGTGTGGGCTTGGGCCAGGTTTTGCTGCGGAATGCAGGATGGTTCACTAATGTTTTCTCATGAAAATGTTTCGTGTCCTTTCTTCTTTGCTGGAGGTGTTTTTAGTTATCAAAATTTAATGGACATCCTTTGGCCAATCAGGACTAACTACTCATCCTGGATAAATCGTTTTTCTTAAAGCATAACTAGCTTACCTTAATATTCCATCATACTGATACATTCTGGGGG
>CABFOQ010053554.1:1916-27270 GCA_900660455.1 Gephyroberyx darwinii
TCCTGGAGCAACTCTGGCAGCAACATGGTGACAGCCCCGTCTGGAAACGCCTACAAAAAGCCCATGTTTCACCAGAACAAGCTGCAGAAGCCCAAAGGACCCCCCAAGCAGCCCCAGCTCCATTACTGTGACATTTGCAAGATCAGCTGTGCTGGCCCTCAGGTGGGGGTTTATAATGACAGATGGTGAAGTTGAGCTCAGTTTATTTATAAAGAGCTTTTACCATAACAGGTTCATTGCATAGTGCAACAAAGGATGCAACATATGAAGTGCGTGTGCATGTGTGTAGAAAGTTGTTTGCTGGCCAAAGCCAGAGGGTCCAGACAATAGATGTTACATATATTCCTATTTCCCTATGTGCATTTTATGTTTGGATGCTCCCTCTTACCAATTTGTTTTTTCATTGTATCAGACGTACCGGGAGCACCTAGAGGGCCAGAAGCATAAGAAAAAGGAAGCGGCCCTGAAGTCTGGAGGGCAGACAGGGGCCAACAACGGCCCCCGAGGGGTCCAAACGCAGTTACGCTGTGAGTTATGTGATGTCTCCTGCACAGGGGTGGACGCCTACGCTGCCCATATCCGTGGGGCCAAGCACCAGAAGGTTAGCTGTGATGCTTTAGTCTCTCTCACTCAGTAGCTTTTGTTACCTAAGAAAATATAGGCTGCCAAATCTTGGAATAAAAAATTGGGATCTGGGATGAGGTTAAGTATCAGCAGCTTTACATGGTTGTATCCCCCTCTGCCTCTTTTGTCCACCTTGGAAAGGTGGTGAAACTCCACACCAAGCTGGGAAAACCCATACCTTCAACTGAGCCAGTCTTGGTGAATTCTGCTCCAGTTTATACAACCTCAACAGCTGGGAAACCTCCTGTCTCAGCCTCTGCTCCTGCATCCACCTCAACATCTTCAACAGCTTCTGCATCTGTACCAACAACTCCCACCGCAGCACCCAAACAAGTGGTCGTAAACACTGCTGCTAAACCATCAGTGCCAGTCAAGAAACCTGTTCCTCCCAAAATAATCGTCACTTGTAAGTTATTGGATTTATTGGTTATATAGAAAATAATTTGACTACCTGTGTACAATTTGAATGTTTATACTCTATAATGACACTTAAAACAATGACAAATTTCATCAATTAAAGGTCAGAGACGTAGAATATAGCTAAAATATAGTTGTCCTTATTAGTGTCAAAACTGTACTTTTTCGATCATGAATTTTAGATCATTCCAAAATGAAATAACAACCAGGCACTTAGAAAATAAACAGTGTCACAAAATTTAAACAAGCTTAACATTTCTCTTAAATATTGAGTGCTACACTTGTTTTCCATCCATGCCTGCGCCACAGCCAATAAGCCAGCCAGTGCTTCAGCAGTAGCACCAACAGTGACAGCGGTGGCTGCAAAGGCAGAGGAGCCCAAGCAGCAGACAATGCAGAAGATGGATCCTCTGAGTGATGATGAGGACGGTGACGGAGCCGGGGGCCAGGGAGACGTCCAACCAGTGGGACATGACTATGTGGAGGAGGTAGGCCAGAAATGATAATGGTGTTACGTGTTGATAGTAATAAACATTATAGTGGAAAATAATAATAATGATGCTAATAACATACTAATATATAATAATATAATATACTGTATATGTATAAGATCGTTAAGTTGCCATCTTCAGATAATCTATAAGACTGTGTTGAAATCGTCCTCCTGCATGATTGTGATGAATTATCTGCCTTTCTCCAGGTGCGTAACGATGACGGCAAGGTTATTCGTTTCCACTGTAAACTCTGTGAATGCAGCTTCAATGACCCCAACGCTAAAGACATGCACCTGAAGGGAAGAAGGCACAGACTGCAATACAAGGTAAGAAAATTATTTCCTCTGGCAAGACATTTTAAGAGAGAGACGCTACAGTAGAACTTCAGTGAGCTCAACCTGACCTGACCAGTTAACCAAGGAGGCATAATGAATAAAATTCATGCAGCGAGGTGAAAATACATTCCATTCATTTCACATAATTGTGAATTGTGTAGATAATAAAGTGTAATCTACATTGCAATTGTGATATATTTATTGTTATTCACTTGTGGCCACACGATGGCAGACTTTCTGTAGAAATGGTTCCATCTCCATAGCTGTTAGTTCGAGTTACTCATTTAAATTATGAATTATTAGAGCTTCTTGTTTCTTGTTTTACTTTGTAACATTGGCAAGAAGATCACATGTGCTTTAACCCTCCAGTCAAATTGCCTTTAACATTCGGTTCTTGCTCCCTTGGTAGAAGAAAGTGAACCCAGAGCTTCCCGTGGAGATCAAGCCCAGTAACCGAGCGAGGAAGCTGCAGGAGGGCAAGCTGAGGAAACAGAAGCAGAAGGCTGTGCTGAAGAGGCAGAGAGATGATGAGCAGCGCTGGCACATGGAGATGAGGTCAGACTTGTGGACAAAGATCATCACCTCTTAGTCAGGGATCTAGGCTTGCTCCCATGCAATCATCTGCTCTGCTCTTGACTCTGTGAAGTCAAGTTTGCAAATTTCCGTAGTTGGCGCAGATCAAAGAGAAAAGGAAAAGGCATGGATTATAGCTTCATGCGGGTCATATCAGTAAAGGGGAAGTTCTAACGTTAGTCAGCTGGACTGACACATGTTCCCATCTAAAATAAGGGGATTCCCTGCCCTGTTTTGTTGACGTCTTTCCTATTTATTGACCGTCTCTAACACTTATCAATCACATTATCTCTTCTGTGTGTACAGAATAAAATCCATAATCTCAACAATCTCAGACAGGAAGTTCATATCAGTTTATTGGAGGTGTATTGCCAGATCAAGGACTACTGAAACATGCTTCCACTCTGTCCAGCAACATTTCCTATAAACCTGGCCTCTGCTTTAGTTGTCTGATGCAAGAGTCTCTTTTGACAACACTGTTGAGGCAGATCATGATGGGTTAAAATGTGGCAGCTGCTGGCAGCAGATGTCACATTTTATTGATGACTCAGATTGTACTCATTCCTTTTCCTAACCCCAGCGATGGCAGTATAAATAAAATATCTTGTTTCTCCTGAACAAATGCACTGCATAATATACAGCACCTATGTATTATGCTTCCAAGGGTAGATAAGAATGTTTTCTGCTGAGGATAGTGTTTTTGTATAGATTTCAGTATGTTTTTCATGCCTGCCATGAAAAGTCCCTTGTGGGAATAAAGGAGGTTTATTTAATTGGATGAAAAACTGGGCTCATAAGAGTTCTTACTGACATGTCCCTGTCCCATCTCCTCCAGGCGCTATGAGGAGGACATGTACTGGAGGAGGATGGAGGAGGAGCAGATGTACTGGGGTGAGCAGAGACGCAGGATGGCCCCTCCACCACTGATGAGCCGCCCTGGAATGCCTGTACCCCCTCTACTGGTGAGTGTTTCTATCTCTGTGATGCTTTGCCTGTGACTTTTTGCTTTCTTGGGAGTATTGTAATACTTGAATGTAATCCTTGTGTTCAGCATGAATCTCATGAGTGTAGCTGAGACTGTCCCTGCCCCATATCAGTTGTGCCAGACTCGTTCTTATGGGGGGGGTCCTGGTGACTCAGCAGGCCAAGACACACACCATGAACTCCTTACTATCTCTACTCTTTACTATCTCTCTCCACTGTGCACTAATAAGATAAAAATGCTGTAAAACCTTTTAAACCTAACCTTTTTAAAAAATAAAAATAAATAAAATTTTAAAAAAAAAAAGCTTTCAGTGAGGCTTAGTTCTAAGTGTGGTTAATTATTTTATTCACCCCTTCTTCCTCAAGACGTGCGTGCGTCGGCCAGACTCCCCTGATGACCGTCACATCATGGCCAAGCATTCCACCATTTACCCAGTTGAAGAGGAGCTGCAGGCCGTCCAGAGGATCGTCTCTCACTCAGAGAGAGCCCTCAAACTGGTGTCGGACTCCCTGCTGGAGAAGGAGACCCCTATTGTTGATACTTCTACTACTACTACTACTACTACTACTACTACTACTACTGAGGATGGAGAGGAGAAAGGGTAAGGAGGGAATTTTGGCGGATTCTCCTGTTTCTCTATTTGTTTTGAAGCATGGATTAAGCTTTCAAGCACATTTAATGTGTTTTCCTTGATTCTTCTATTCAAGACTATGCTAACTAACCAATGTCTGTTAAACCAGCCTTAAAACTCTTTATCTCTGCCTTTTTCTCTCTCTCTCTCCCTGACTCTGTGACAGTGCTGAGAACCCAGGACGGCTGCTAAAAGGGGTGATGAGGGTGGGCATCCTGGCCAAAGGCCTGCTGCTTCATGGGGACAGAAATGTTGAACTCATCCTGCTAACTGCCAAGAAACCCACCATCTCCTTACTGAAGAACATCGCCAAGCAGATGCCCAAGGAACTGGCGGTAAGTAAACTCACCAGTCTGCTTTACCTACAGTTGAGTGACACAGATCAAGCAGTTGAAGTTGAAAGACTAAATTATGTCTTTTTAATGTAGAGAGTGATTTGCGGTCTATGAGGTTGAGAGAGGGAAGTATTTTGGTACATTTGGAATCGAAACCAGCAAACTTTTTTTTTTTTTTTAGCAATAGATGAGAGACCTAAGTCTTACACTATCATAAGTTGTTATATGCTTGTGGCATCCACTGGGTATGAGGTAATTTGGAAGAACTTTGAGCAAAGTCCTGACAAAAAACGTCAGGATAAAGCAGACCTCTCTTCCCAGCCGTATCTGCAGTATTTGGCTAGATGTCATGTTGTCAGATACCGTAGGTATTCAAAAAGAGGAAATACATGTATATTTATTTCGTCAAATGACAAATTACAGCAATTTCCTCTTGACTTGTGATGTGTCATAAGGGCTCAAGACTGATAGATGTATGGGAACCCAAGGTTTCACCAAGTAATTTTGTAATAGAGTTGAAAAAACTGCTTTGTTGATTGAATATCATGATTTAGCAATGGTAATAGTGTATTAATAATTTGGCCGTACATTTTTTAGCAACCAACACAAAAACAGAAAACATCACAGCAAGATCTCATTTGCTTTACTTGCCATGAAACAATCGAGCCCATTTAACTTCAATATTCAGGTTTTTCCTCGGCACTGGAATAGTTCAGTATGCATTAGTGAACATTCACTACTGTCCCCTAGAGTAGTTTGTCCTGCCTCTTTATCAGCCGTCACACTGATGAACCACTACGATGGGAACTAAGTGAAATTGGAACAGCTGACTGACAAACCCCAAGCCAATTTTTGTGGATATCTGCATCCACAGGTTCTGAACTGATACCATGACTATAAGGCAAAGTTAGGTGGAAATTGTATAAATCCGCTTAGGATCTGCTTAGGTGTCCATTCAGTGTTAGTACAGGACCTCCAGACCATTTTCTCAATGACAAAACAACTCAGGAGTCTTGTCTGGATTCTAGCTTTGGGAGCAAGTTGTCCACGTTCACAAATGATTCAAGTACCCTAGGCTAACGGAATAACTCATGTGAATGTATAAGTTGACTGGTATTCCCATTTGAGGCTCACAAATGTGAGAGAGACTATCTGTGCCAAATAAAACCACAATGAAGACATGAAGGTTGCGATGTGTTATTCCTCCCTCCTGCTCTAGCTGTAATGAGTGTTTAATCAGAAGTGCTTTTAACTGATCTTTAGATTCACTGCCTGGTTATGACACCTGAATCCTACAGAGTGAGACTGGGGCATTTCCTTTTAAAGCTCCCCCTTTCCTTAGTTACACTCTACTGTGCAGCACATTCTAAGAAAAGATATTGGTAGTCACCAAAAAATGAGAAATATTGTTTTCCATGTTGCTGACCCTTTTTAAATGGGGAGTCATAATCCTAATAGTCTATAGAGAAACAAATTGAATACCTGGGGTTCAAAACATTACATTTTTATCCTTAACCCCACCAAATTAGGCCCCTCTTTGCTTGTTTTTCTAAAAGAAAGCCCCATACACCCCTCCTCCTCTGTAGTGAGTAATCCCAAGTGTCCTTTTAACCGGCAGACATTTTCTGAAGATCAGTATGAGGTGCAGGCTCACCCTGAGGAGGCGAACATCGTGATATTTTCAAGCAAGGAGCCCAAAATGCAGGTGACCATTTCTCTCACCTCGCCGCTGATGAGGGAGGACCCTGCCGCTGAGAAGGACAAGCAGGCAGGAGGAAAAGCGGCTGAGAAAGGTTAGAGAAGCCACAGCTTTCAGTACCAGACAACCAACTGTTAGCACTGTGTGCATTACACTATATACTCCCCCCACCCAGTCACCCATTAGGAGCCTAAATTGTAGGCTGAAAAACTCCTAAATTACACAAAATGAGATGGGACTTTTAACCAAGCCCACACATCATGGTTCAAGCAAAAATAATATGCTTATTTTTTCTTTAACCCCTTCCCCTTTAAAAAAAAAACCAAACAAAACAAAACTGACTCACCCATTCATTTGTCCCACTGTTTTCATTTCCCCTATTGTTTGCAGTTACACTAGTCCCCCAGTTCTTTATTTCTTTTCTACAACATGGGAATCAAAAGCCGGGCTCTCCGACCTTTCTATGCCAGTAGGGTGTGTGTTTATCTATGAACACATGTTCAGATAAACCTTTGGAAAATTATGATAAAGAACGGACACAAATGATGATCAGTGTTCAGATAATGCCCAGGGATGAGAATCCTTCAAATAGTGATACTACTTGTACAAATATTTAGAGCTTTTACATTTGAAATAAGTTTTGCTCATCTTGTTGTATTCTATGTAATCTTTGTTCGTCGATTATGATTATTGGGGGATTTCGAGGTCCAACGACTTCCCACTCCCTTATCTCTCATCCCTGCAACATAAGACGGCATTATCATTATTGATAAGGTGTTGGAGTGTCATTCCATTCCCCCACAATGGTCAACATTGAACTAATGTTAAAGTGAGATTAGTGAAATTATTATTATTACTTACCCCAGTTGATGTTGCAGGAAGTTTTCAAGATCACTGTGTTGCAAACACTCCCCCACCTACTCCAATAACTGTCAGCATTTTAATGTATTTTTCCCATTTGGAAAACATGGTAGAAATGTTTTCTGTGGCCTTTTTCTTTTTTGTTTGGGTTTGTTGATCAGTGCCCCCACTTCTGTATCAGCAGACCTAGGCAACCCAATGGCTTTTCTGAAGACCACACTAGTGTACATACCACTAAGAATGTTAAAATCAAGGAAACTAAGTTGCCCGTGTTTATTAAGCTTTTCAGAGTGGGAACGCTAAGAACCCTCTTATTCACCAAGAGGGGCACAACTGTTCCTGAATCAAAACTCAACTCTAAGAGGCATGATAAATGTGGGTTATTGATTCTAAGTGGTATGGTAGTGTAGACTTCAAAATTGATTTTTATGTATTTCCCCTGTAACAAACCTAATGTCCTCTGTTCTTGCAATAGTACCAGTGAACATGGAAGTGTGGAAAGCCCCTAGGCTTATCTTGTGAAATATTTTCTCATGACAGGTTTCAATAACCATAGTGGTGCATTGAAAAAAAAAATGTCATTTGTCATTTTGAGGTGACAAATCTATTCCATAAATGTGAATTTGTCATCAAAGTCATGTAAACAAGGATAGATTTTCATGGATTTTTTTTCATGGATTATTTGATTAATGTCCAGATTGGGCACAACCAACATAACCTCACATATCATTTATAGTAGTCAATAAGTCCATTGCTGACTGTCATCGTTTTGTTGAACAGATTCAGTCACTGAAATTGCTTTACTTTTTGATGTTGCCAGTTGTTAAAATAATGACATGCCCAAAAATGGTGCCCTTTTTTTGACTTTATCAGCCTTGGATGATTTTCCTCAAAACTTTGTAGCAGAAGAGTTATGTAATCCGTTACTGTCTTTGCAAAGTAGGGCCAGACCGATAAATAGGTGTACAGATATTGATGTATTGATCTGTATTGATCACAGATACAGTGGATATCAAAAGTCTGCACAAATTCAAACTTTTTAGTTTTTATTTGCATGAGGCCTGAAATGAAAACTCATCAAATCTTTTTTTTTCATATAGTAATCAGTATAATCAAGGTGCAGGCAAAAGGCTACTCATTTCTTAGAATGTATTAAAATTGAAAGTCTGAAAGTCCTTGGTTGCATAAGAGTGCACACCAGAGTTTCCCCTACCACTGAGTAGGTGGGGTGGGTGACCCAGCCATAAAGAGCTGCAAACCCACCTAAAAGAATATCAGTAGTATGGGTTTCAGTGTCCTGTGGTCTTAATGCTGTCAGACTTTTCCTAACTCCAGCCATTTCTCCCCTGATACTATTTTCCCACCATTTTCTTTCATACCAATTGATTCTGACCAAAATTTTGAAAATCTTCTTCACTATAGAGCTATTTGTCTTGCTTGCCTGGATACTTGGTACTCTAATACAACCCTATAGGGTCACTGGACACTCCAAAAATTAACCCCAAAAGCACTCAAAGTATGTATTCTCCACCACACTAATGAGACATGTATACATCTAATTCTCAATATTCCTAACCATGGATAAACTGAATTTACAGAGTGAGAGTCAGTATGTTGAAAATGACATGCTTTTGGGGTTGGTGTGTTGGTGGGGTTGGTCCATTAGCTCTGTGACTGTATTGGAGAGCTTTAAACCGAGGCAAGCAAGAAAGAAGTCGCTAGATAGTAAAGCAATTGACGATAATGGCTGGAGTTAAGTTTTAACTAATTACAATCTAGAGCAAGCACAAAGCTAATATGTCTTCATCTTAAATTGAAGTGGTTCTAATAACATCAATTAAAACCAGGATTCAATTTAAGGTTTCTTTGTTGCATAGCATGATTTTGCTGGTTAATATATATCTAAATGAAAGTGGAAAAAGTGTGATTTAATGGCTTTTTATTTCAGTCCTCAAGGTGATACTGAAAATTTATATAAATGTAAATTTAATTTAAATTGTGTGTAGATTTTGCTGTCCACTGTGTGTAGTTGTACAGGCATATATTGCACTGGTAATGCACCAAATAAATTAGCACAAAACTCATTTATGCTTAATTTTGTATTTACACTAAACTTTGGACTGCAAATTAAAAAAAAAAAAAAATAGATGTCAAGTGTGTGTATATAACGTTGGACAGTAATGCTGATTCATATTAAATAACTATCAATTTTTTTGCAATCCTAACAGTCTGTCTCTCTGATGTACGTTTGTGGACCTAAAACTCCCGTATCGGTCAGGCCCTAATGCTAAGTTGATGGTCAAATGCTTTCCTTGATTTTTCCTATCTTTCCATCATAGCTTCTCTCTCAAAACAAACTGAAACAAACCAAGCAAAGTGTTAAAGGAGCCTAGGAAAGATTTTGAGATTTGACCAGAATTTGTTCACAGACAAATTGTTTTAGTAATCTCATCCATTGTCAGTGAATGTACAACAGTTACAACAGGCCATGTGACTAATGTGTACTGCAATGATCATTTGGCTCTTGCATGAGTCTAGCTGTAAGCCTTGAGCCAGTGTATATATCATTTCCCTCAGGTGTGGCTGAGAACGACCCCCCTGATCTCCTGACCAAGAAGAAATGCCTAGAATACCTGGCCGCTCTCCGACACGCCAAATGGTTCCAGGTAAAGCCATCACAACAACCTTGTATTACTTCATCTACACACCATTAGACATTGTATTCATTAGAACGATGCATGAGCCAGTCTGTCTATTAGCTTTGTTAACCGATGTTAAGAAATGAAGTGGAATAAAAAAAACAGAAAACATTTGAGGAGTTTCATTCCAAAATGACATAGCCATCATTTGATAAAAGTGATACCTACACATACATTGCTGATTGCTGGCATGGAAGTAAAGCAAGTTAAAGTGTAACTGTTTGAGTTATTTGTCATCGTAAGACCATTGCTTACAAAATAGTTATGGATTTAAGAGTAGAATTTGAAATTTTGCCTGATGAGTTTCAGGTGCCAATTTTTCCCCAAAATGGATAAATAGCATATTGGGATTATACCCTGAATTTACTTAGTTCCTTTTTTGTCATTTATTTCAAATGTAATTTGCTCAAACATTTACCACACTAAACAACAGTTATATTTGCAATTAATCTGTCAGATGTTCAGTGTAGCTGCAATAAGAAGAACAATACTGATGTTTTAGTTTATGTGTTTCCATTTCAGGCTCGGGCCAATGGGCTACAGTCTTGTGTGATCATCATCAGGGTACTGAGAGATTTATGCCAACGGGTGCCAACCTGGGGCAAGATGCCAGGCTGGGTAAGAGGCTCTGACAGAAAAATCATATTTTAAAACATTCATTGCTTATGTTCTGGCTACATCTCTTGTAAGGAGGTAGTATATCCACATCCAATATCCTGACCAGGTGCTTGATACAAAAGGGAAGACACTGAAAGACAAAAGGATGCCACAAAGGGAACGTGAATCCAGTATCTGGGCATCTTTCTTCCATTTCAGTGTCTGTTTATCTTACCATGCGTTTCTCCCTCCAGGCCACAGAGCTGCTGGTAGAGAAGGTCATCAGCAGTGCGACAGGCCCGCTCAGCCCAGGAGAGGCCATGCGCAGGGTCCTGGAGTGCATCTCCACAGGCATACTCCTGCCAGGTCAGACAAATAACAACCTTTCACTATATCAGAAAGTCTCTCAGTTCATTCTATAGCAGAACACATTTAAGAGGAGTAGCCAAAAATGACTGACGAATTCCTGTGCTGAGGTATTATAACTTCCAAGAAAGCTTCAGTTTAAGTTAAGTTAAGTTAAGTTGTCTCACATTGTCTTCATAATGGGGATGTTTTCCCTTTGGTCCTACAAAATCAGCTTGTGTCAAACGTGAACCTTTGGGGGGGTTGTTTTAGTAGATCAGTAATGGATATGTTAACTTCCTTTATCTTGAGTTCATAATTCCCTCTGTCTTGGTCTTATTCATAATGCTTTACTCAGATGGACCAGGTTTGATGGACCCCTGTGAGAAAGAGCCAACAGATGTGCTGGGGAGCATGACTGGCCAAGCCAGAGAGGACATTACTGCCAGCGCACAGGTATGTTCCCACAGCTCCCCTGTAGAGAGTTTATTGTGCATCTCAATGAACAATAAACGCTTATTTTTCAAGAAAGTAAAGCATGTATATTGAAGATGCTTGAAATTCTATTCATTTACTTCTCTCTTTCCAATTTGCTGTGGTTCCAGCATGCTTTGCGGCTGCTTGCGTTCCGTCAGATCCACAAGGTTCTGGGAATGGAGTCTCTACCGGCGTCCAAGGCCAGCGCTCGTAACCGCAAACGGAGACGGGACGTCAACGACACAGGCGAAGGGGAGGGGGAGGGGGAGGGTAAAAAAGACAAGAAAGAGGAAGCAACGGATGGTTGACCTCCGCCTCCAGCACAGCGTGTTTGCTAGTGTAGAGACTGGTAGAATGTCACAACTTTAACCTTTTCTTATCTTGAAAATAATCTTAACACACAGCTATACAAATATGAATATAACTGACTTTACTCATTACGTGTCTGCCCTTGAAGCGAGAGGAAAGGATGTTGGAGGGTTGAAGTTTTAGAATCTGTACTGCAGTTCCTTCTCCCATATGGTAACTTACTGCAGATGTCCTATACTTAAAAGTGTGCTAAGGAAATTGGCTGAACGTTTGTGTCAAAGAGGTTATGAGGGAGCTAATGATTGCATCATTCCATTTCTAGTGTCCTTGCACACCAACTACTGAGCACCCCATCCCATCCCTCCTCCCGCATTCATTCACAATAGTTGTACCAGCCACTGTTTCCTAACCATTTGTTTTCTGTGTTGGAGGTACTCTAAAATCGAAGACTCTAGTACCATTTAGTCATCAGCACCTTTAGCTTTATTTTCAACTTTTCTCGTAGACCCCACTGCTCCCCCAGGCTAGTTCGGTTTTGTCATTTGACTTCAAGTCGGGCATCACCAAACTAACTTAGGTCCATGACGACGTACACTGAAATGTGTGGGGAAAAAATGGGTTTTACTTGTTGTGGCTTTAAAAACTGTGTGAGAGTTCAGAGATTCACTATGTAAAGGATTTACATACTGTGCTGTTCATTGTGCCTAAATACAGTTAATGACACATTAACAATCACAACAAATAGTGTGACACTGTTGATTGAAACGGGTGTACCTAATGAGTCTTTCCTTCACCCCTCATGCCCTCTCCCCCTCCTCCCATGAGTCTCTTCTCAAGCTGTGTTGAGTCCTGACCTCTGAATTTTCTTCTAATGCATTTTGAAAAGTGCAAGGAGATTGAGAAAGGAATTTTGAGAGAGGCCTACATCACACCTTGAACACTAAAGTAAATTGTTCTTCAAAGACACCCTTAAGTTTGTCTGAAACGTGCAAAGGTAATTCTGCTTTGTGCAAGATAAATTTGCACTATAAAATAATTTTAATGGCTTTTTGTGGAAATCCCAACAGGGAGTGAAGTTACATCTCTGATGAGAGAAGTCTTTATGTTGCACAGTCTAGCATGCTGAAGGAATGAAGCACTTACGAAATGACAATGTTACTGTATGCAGCCATAATTTTATCATTTGAATATACCTAGCAATCTTTTCCTTGCCCAGTATGGATAGCAGGGGAGACACATTTTAGTCAGAGAAATGTAAGACTGAATAGTTACTATAATGATCAAGGGGTTACTAGTCTTTGACTTTCTTCCTTGTGCCTGCATTGTGTTGTGTATTACAGTTTTCAAATTAAGACAGAAGATTCAGGAAGGGGAACATTTATGAGTTGTTACTGTCATGCAATATTTTAATGATCTTACTTCAAAGATGTAAGAAGGTGAGAGGAGAATTGCACAACTCTTTGGCTTAAAGGTTTATGTGAGAGAATTATGTGCATTTATGGTTTTGATTTCATTTACTAAGAGCACCATAGACGTTTTGTTTGTTTTATTTCGAAGGATGTTGCAATCAATTTTGTATTGTTAACGAAGTGTGAACGTTGCTGTCCCATTATTTGAATGTCTTTGTAGTGTTGCCTAAAATTAAGGAAGATATTAAATACTTTTAAGCCATCTTGACTCCAAGGCTGTATTGTTTATTAATTTTTAAATTTTACCTTTTAAATAACAAACATTTTATTTGGTTTGAACATTATTATCTGTGTATAAAGGGTTCCGTTTGCAAATTAACCACAATGAATGTCAATGAAATTATGCTATGAAAGAAACCGTCGGAATGTCACCGCAGCATGTGACTTCGTGTCGCCTTTAAATATCTATGATGTATATTTTCCCAATAATGAGGAAGTACAAATAGCTGGTGTACATCATTTCCTTTGTTCGCCGCACATGCTACAACTAGAGGTGTGAAAACAGCAGCGGGTCAGTCGAGTTGATGTGTGAATCGTATGCAGCAACGCGGAAAAAGGTCGGGATGTGCTCCGTTGCAGACCAGCGCTATGAAGATTAGAAGTCAGTGTTTTCCTTCATTTCTCTGCGTGCGTCTGCCAAGCTGTCCAGCCCTCAGCACACAGCTGGAGAGCCACAGGTACTGGGATTCATCTCTATTCCGCCTTGCTGTAGAAGAAACCAGGCTTCACAAGCTATCAGAGCATTCATCTGTGGTATTTATTTTAGTTTGTGCAACAGGAGCACGTCAAAAGCATAGATGTACCGTTTCATGTCCAGTGTCCTTCATACTCTGTGATACCCCCATCTCGAGATTGTTTTCTGGTGGACTGAAAGTACTGTCAGGTCGCTCAAAGACACTTTTCTCTTGGACAGGTGTCAAGCTCTCTTCTGTGTTGACAACTCGGATCTATCCTAGCCTACCCCTGTTAATGGCAATGGTATGTAGACTACAACAGTGCATCAAGTTGATTTTCAGTGTAAACCATTTAATCTCAATATTTCTTATATGCATTGAATGGGTTTAATTAAATCTCCTTTTAATGAAAATAGTCTGTTCCTTGTGTTAATTGTCTGAATTAACTATTTCAGATATAACCTAGAAATTATTTGGGTTCTCTCTAAATATTATTCCTCTACCCCCCTGAAGACGAGCTGGGCTGCTGGTACACAGTGTGTGGCCAAAGCGCATCATCGGAAGCCCAAGTGCGGTGAACTGGCATACCAAAAAGGAGACCTCCTCACCATTATAGACACGGCCATGGTACAGTCATTCATGATCATGTTTTGAAGAAGCAATAGATAGTGTTTGTTAAGAGAACACATCAAAAGAATTGAAATACACTACCGGTCAAAGGTTTTAGAACACCCCCTTTTTTCTATTTTTGATTCATCGGTCCATAAGACCTTCTTCCAGTCTTCAGTAGTCCACTGGCGGTGCTTCATGGCCCAGGCAAGCCTCTGTTTCTTATTTTGCCATCTTAGCAATGGCTTTCTTACTGCCACTCGACCTGTCAAACCTGCAGCTCCAAGTCTTCTCTTCACAGTTGATACTGAGACTTGCTTGCCGTTGTCGTGTGAGCCCCCTATCATGCAAGCTGTTGACTTTCAGAAACTTGTCTTCTGAGTCTGTTGTGGCTTTGGGTCTGCCAGACCGCTTCCTGTCAGAGTTTCCTCCAGTTTCCAAGTGCCTTTTGATGGTGTAGGAAACTGTACTTTTTATCACTCTGAAATTTACATTATTTTTCAGTTTTTGCTGACCTAAACTTTTAACCTCTAGCAGTTTACCGCTTACCTTTGTACCATTTCAGGTTATTCACTGGAATTGAATTGCTTAAATTTCAATAAAAACTGGAAAAATGGGGGTGTACTAAAACTTTTGACCCATGGTGTAGGCTTGTTTTGCCAAGGCACCATTCACATACCCTTAAAAAAAGGGTATCCAATATACTAAATGAAAGGAATATAAAATACATTTGTTTTACCATATATGTAGTTGTGAACTAAATAACCCATTGCCACTATTCTTTACAACCACACTTTGAATGCTGTTTTCTAGGGGAAGGGCTCTTATAAGGCGAGACACAATGCCACAGGAGAGGAAGGACTCATCACCTCCACCCATGTGCGAGAAAGAGAAGCCATATGCGTTGACCCCAGTCTCAGCCTCATGCCGTATGTCTCCTGTTCTTGTATGAATTTGACATATCTTCCTTTGGCTTGCTGGCAGCAAAGCCAGACTCTGTGACACTAGTCTTGCATCAGTAGGATGTACCCACTCACTCGTTTCTCACTCATGGAAGTACTTTCATGCTTGAAGGTTTGTGAACCCTACACAGGGTGGTCATCATTTCATATATTATTGCGTAATAACCTGAGGTCTTAGACATCGTCTTAGATCACAGCATAGTGTTTTTCTTTCACCTGCATGGGTAACACCAAACTGACCTCCTCAAAGCTCTGACCTTTGACTGGTTAACTTTATACCCAATTATTTACCCTCCCGATTCTACTGACCTACTAAACTATGTTCGTTTTACTACATAAACAATTTCCTCTCTAAACATGGAATTTGTAAATATTGAGCCATTATTTCAGTCAAGGAAAGGTCAGTTTGGATGAAATGATGAAGTGATGAATGATGAATGAAGGATTTCATGGTTAAAAAAAATCTATAATTGCACAAATGGTTCACAAACGTTTATTCATGACTGTACATGCTTCCTTGACAACAGTTTTATTTCCCATTATTTCTCACATAGCTATTGTGTTGGCTGACATTTGAAACATGTCTTGTGACTCTACTGTGGGCTGTTGTTGACTTACGCACAACATTCTCAATATAAATATCTCCAACTTCCTTTTTTAAAATCTTGTCCACAGTATAAACCACCAAATATTGGCTTTCCTCTTTGCCAACTGAGCCAACTGCCTTTCTGACATTCCCATACTGTAGCTCCCAAATCCCAAATGCAGTGTTTCAATGTGATTAGCTGATAGTGTCAATAAAATGAGATAATGTAGTGTTTTTCCATACAGGTATATGTATAGGGATGTATAACATTTAGGTTTGTTTGGTTGCTAGCTGGTTCCATGGGAAGATCTCAGGTCCAGAGGCGGTATGTAAGCTGCAGCCGGTGGAAGATGGCCTCTTCCTAGTGCGAGAGTCCATCCGCCACCCCGGTGACTATGTCCTGTGTGTCAGTGTCTCTGGAGAGGTCATGCATTACCGGGTGATATATCGGGACAACAAGCTGACCATCGACAACACAGAGTACTTCTCCAACCTTATTGACATGATAGAGGTAAGAGTTTGGAAACTGAGGTACTAGGACACATTGCTCAAAACAATGATATGGAAGTGGTCAGGCTTGCATTGCGATCGTAGTTCTATGTACACAATCCAGCCACAAAGCACACAAAAGTGATGTCGAGATGGAGCCTAAGAAACCCAAAGGATCTTGCATGTAAAAAAACAACAACATATTGGCCCCAGACTAAACAATTAAAGGTTTCCATTCCTGTATACAATGTTCAGTAATGGTATTTGTACAGAAATACTATACAACTGTTGACTGTGCACTGTACCTATATTGGATAGATTGAACTGCACATGTAGGGTAGAGCCAAAAATGGTTATGTAAATTCAGCTATTTCTGCCAAGCACATTCCTTGGCATTCAGATGCCTGCTGCATTTATGGTCAAACTGGTGGTGGGCCTGAAAAAGGATTCCTTCATGTTAGATTTGAGCCCATCAGCAAAACTGACACCAGTGTTAAAATACATACAGTATGTGTCCCAAAATAAATTCGACAACAGCAGTCCTTTTATAGTTTATCTGTACTTAGCCTCTGTGTGTGAGGGACTATTGGGAACACTTCTCCTGTGAGGTTTGGAGATAGACATGACAGAGATGGCCAGCTCATGTCTAACACTCTTATCAGCGAGCCACAGACGGCTTCAGGCCTGACACAATGTGACTGACTAACTCCTGAGAGGAAACAGAGGAAGAAGTTCCAGTCGAATATGTAGGCTGTATATGTCGTAAGTGCTGTGTCCCGACGCTGGCAGCCTGACTGTGGTGTTGACAGTCCAGGCATTGATGATTCACTTTAGATGAACTTGTAACTTACAAAGGCATATTATGTTAACACTTTTAATTCAGTTTTTCCTCCCAAGACATGAAAACATACAAATTATGTGTTATTAGCTTTGACCTAATCTCTATGTATTTTTTAGGAAAAATATATGAACATTTTAGTTTTCTTTGATACTGTACTGTCCTGTCCTTTGCCTCCATGCTACAGCCATAATTCCTTTACACCCCATCTCAATAATACCAGTTATTGAGCAGTACATATATTCTAAGTCTACTCATTCTAGATTACAATATAAATTATATGTAATTGTGCTTATGAAGAATCTGGGTTGTTGCGTATTCAGCTCCCATACCCAAACCCTCCACCGCACAGTGATTATCAGTAGACTGTGTGGAAGGAATGAGTAGTGCAACAATAAAACAATAGACAATAAAACAACAAAATACAATAAACAATAAAATTCAAACATTAAATATATCAGTATGAAAATATGTGTGCTGCTTGTTTGTGCTTGTGTGGTGTATCGTGTGGTGTGTCAGTCCATGCGTTGCACCGTGAATCGCAGCTGCTGATCTTGTGACACTTCACATGCTGACAAATCTTCACATGTTGACATCTCTTCCTCTTCACCTGGCCCTGCCTGGCTTGGTCCTGCAGTGCGGTGGTGGCTGGGTTTTTCTTGTCACCCCACAATCTTCACATTGCCATTATGATGTGGTGTCTTAGGGTGCATATGTGGTGGATTATTAAATTGAATTGGTTACTTACAAAGATAAAAAAAAAAAAAACACTCAAGGGGGTAATTCTTGACCCCTGTTAAATGTTAAATGGTGCAATTCAATTCAGTCACAGTCCTTATCATTTCAAAACATTCTCTCATTACAAAATAGAAAAAGGCTACAAACTGTATTTCTTTAGTAGGATGTGGTGTGTTTTATTATCAATTATTATCAAGTATAAATGAATGAATGTGTGGTCAATATCAGTCTATACTGTCTTGTTTACATCTTTGCAGTTCTATTCAAAGAGCAAGGGCTCTATTGCCACACCTCTTCTGAAACCCAAAGAAAAAGAAGGAACCAAGTCAGCTGAGTTGGAACTGTCCAAAAGTAAGTTTGGTCTCGAGATAGAAGATCATGCATGTCTTTGTTTGTAGGAGGTAGGTGGCTGTTATCACAGGATGATGTTGGGCAATGACAGGGCTCAGGGGTTCTTTGTAAAATCAATTAAATGAATCCTTGTTGGCCCTTTCTTACAGTTTTCTCTTCATCTGTCAGAAATTACTTACATTTTATCAGTGAGACACTGTAAAATATGATTTGTAATTCTATAGTGATGGGGCTTCAACATGCATACCATGTACGGCATACATACAAAAAACAATCATAAAAGCATTTAAGCACATTAAGCACACAGGCATGCCAGATAAGGTTGTGCATAATATTGTTCATGTATCTCTATCCTAGCGGGGTGGCTGCTGGACATCAGGAGACTCACACTGGGAGAGAATATTGGAGAGGGGGAGTTTGGTGGTGAGCTTTCATTCTTTTTAACCACTCTTCTCATTTTTACTATCCCATCCTTGTACCCTACAACATTTTTGATGCACAACGTTTCAGCAAACTCAAAGTACATATGATAAGAAACAAAAACTCAACAAAAACCCTTTTAACTGGTGTTACAAATAATGAAACTACAGTATATAGTTCTCATATGCTCTTCACTTGTCCCTTTAGCTGTTTATAAAGGAGAGTATATGGGCCAGAGGGTGGCAGTAAAGAACATTAAATGCGATGTTACAGCTCAAGCCTTCCTGCAGGAGACCGCAGTCATGACGTGAGTCTGAGAGGATTTCCTCAACATTTTGAGTATCATCTAGTTCTACTTTTCAATATTTCTTTTTCTACTTCTCAGCTTCATTGATAGCAATTAGATAACTGTGTGTATGAATTGCTAATAAAACT
This sequence comes from Gephyroberyx darwinii, assembly GCA_900660455.1. NCBI lineage: Eukaryota > Metazoa > Chordata > Actinopteri > Trachichthyiformes > Trachichthyidae > Gephyroberyx > Gephyroberyx darwinii. The sequence continues at coordinate 20,869 of CABFOQ010053554.1, forward strand.
AGCTGTAATTAATTTCTTAAGTGGAACATGTACACATTTGACTCATTTCAAGATGTGTGATCACGTTAGTTTGAACACTGTATTCTGCTGTGTAGCTTGCCAGTGACTCCATATGCGTTTAGTATTCCTGTTTAGTACTGACAACCCCATCTTGTTTTAATGTGGATTCTCTCACTCTAGGAAGCTCCAGCATAAGAATCTGGTGCGGTTGTTGGGGGTCATCCTACACAACGGTCTTCATATTATCACAGAGCTAATGACCAAGGTACTACTGATGCGCATCTTGTAACAGTGGTTCTCAGTGGGTGTGGCATATCTGTGGAGTAATCCCACGTATATCCTGAGATTTTCCTCAAATTTAAAAAAAAACAAATTGTCAAACAAACAACATCACATGTAAAATGTAATCAATGATCCATATTTACATCATGTAAACTTAATTTACTAATGTATTTTAAAGTTGCACTTGGCAAGATTCTCTGCAGCAGAGAGCGTCCCATCCCCTCCAACTGAGACCCTGTAGATTTGCCGTATTTGCCCACATTAATCATGTGTCAGGTACAGTCTTTGGCAGGAAATCCTCTTGGTGTACAGGCAGTGACAAATTGAAACTTAAGAGCGAAGTACAAAGCCTTCTGCTAAACAGCAGAGGAAGAAATTTAGGTCTGAGGTGTATACAGTTTCCTGATATCACGTTATGTGATATCTGGGCAGTGAAGTCCTTCAAACTTCAAAAATTCAAACAGTTATCTCCTGCTGCTATTTGGGGCTGCCAAAGTGAGAAGTTGCCTAGGATGCGTAAATGAGTTCATATTCTACCTTTTTTCTCCAAGTTAATACAATCAGGGCCATAGCTCATTGTGGTTGCCTCATTTGATCATACAAGGCTTTAGGCGACATTTTCAGCAATAAATAATTTGGTTTGTGTTGCAAATGTGCTGCAGCACCAAACGTTATCTACTGTCTGTTAACTGTAGTATGTCTCTTAATGTTAACTGACAAGTCTTCTACAACTTTATTCTTTTCTTTTGTTTGTGTGTTGCAGGGAAACCTAGTTAACTATCTTAGGACAAGGGGCCGTTCAGTTATAGACACCGTCCAACTGCTCCGCTTTGCACTGTAAGTTCAAATGTTAATGTTCAAGTTTCAGACTGTTAATGCTCAGGAACTAGGGTGTGCAGAGCCCAACAGTTTGTTGGTGATGGATATCGGGGTGCATACCCACAAACTCAAGAATCACTTGAAACTGGATTATTACATTTGTATGTTTAATGGCGCATTGTTGTATGAAATTAAAATGAGGATTGTGTGTGTGTGTGTGTGTGTGTGGTTGTGCGGGGGATCACCTACGGGTGTGTATGTGTTCGAATGTATGCGTGCATGCTCCTACCTGCATACACCTGTGTCTGTGTGCATGTTTATGTGTATGCGTGCAGAGATGTGTGTGAAGGGATGGAGTACCTGGAGTCTAAGAGACTGATCCATAGAGACCTGGCCGCTCGTAACATCTTGGTCTCTGATGACTGCGTGGCCAAGGTCAGTGACTTCGGCCTGGCCAAGGTGGACTGCAAGGCCTCAGATAATGCCAAGCTACCGGTCAAATGGACTGCCCCTGAAGCTCTCAAGAAAGAGGTCAGTTTGACGCATTACTTCTTCACTTCCATCTATAGTACCTGAGAATTATTTTTCTGTCTCTACAACACTTTGGTACGGCTCCATTTCTCTGGGTCCCTTATACCTTTTTTTTTACTAAGTTAATATAGAGTTTCATTTTTCCATGGTCATTCCAACCAAACGCTACAGCAGCCAATTTCACTGATTAGTTCTCCTTCTCTGTTTGATGATGTGCTAATCAGTGAACTCAATTATTGATCAGCAAATCCTGTCAGTCAATCAGTTTGCTTGCATATACACAAAGTGATATACAAAAAACGCTGCAGAATTCACAGGTTTTACACACATGCTTAATAAAAGAAAACCCAGAAGAGACAAAAGCAGAAGCAGTAGCTAAGTATTGTGTTTGTGCTCGTCATGCAGAAGTTCTCCACGAGGTCAGATGTGTGGAGCTATGGTGTTCTCTTATGGGAGATCTTTTCCTACGGTCGACAACCCTATCCCAAGATGGTAGGTAGTACCAGCGTGCATGTGTTTATGTTGATATTGTGTTAATGTGACTGTGTCTGAGTGTGTGCATTGCTAGATACATTATTTTCGTACCAGTTGTGACAACAGTAGTGGTAGAAAAAGTAGAAAAACATGTTTCTGTTGGAAATGACAAGCGAGCAAAACACAAAATAAAAATCGAAAACACTGACATAGAACAGAATGAATATCATATTTCTGAATCTTTTGGACTTTAACCTCTACACACACTCTACAGTTCAGACAAAGTTCAGCCTCCTCAGTGATTTGCACATTACCACGACGGCACCACATGAAGTGCCAAACCATAGAATAAGCTACTATTACACAATCAACCAAAATGATCATTTCTGCTTTTGCCATTTCTTTATTGAACTATCTGACCTTCCTGACAGACAGGAAAGAGCAATAATAATAATAATTCTATATGTTACCACGTCACGTCACACTCATGCAACAGGAGTGTGAGTGGATTGCCACCAGGCTCACTGGTCAGGTTTGTCATTAGACCCATGTCTCCTGATAGACTTACTGGGTCTGAGCAGAGAAGTAAGGAAACCCTGTTGTTGGGGTCAGGTGAGATCATGGTAGTGCGTCAGTGAGGACAGAGATTTACCGGGGACAAAGAGCTTACAAAGATCTGTCTGCATGGTACAACATGGTAAGAGCAGAAATAATTGAATTGTTCTCAGTGAGTTAAATAATCCACTTTATAAACCATTTGCTTGTAGGAAGTGGAAGTTACTTGGTATGTGTGTCATAGAAAAGCGGTTACTAGCCAGTACGACGAAACCTGATTGTCACTTGCAGGAGTTTCACTGCTAAAAGGTCAAAACAGAGGGACCACGGGAATTGTGGGTTGGAGAGATGGGGTTTGATGGATGAACAGTGTGAGGTCAGACGGTGGTGAGAGTATGTGTGTACTCTGTACCAACATATGCATGGGTGTGTGTCTGTGTGTTGGTGTGTGGGTGGGTGTGACTGTATCTGTGTAGGTAGAGAGAAGGAAGAGATTATGCTACTTACAGCACAGCTTTGACACACATAGTCTCAGGCAATCCCTGCTTCCCTGCCTCTTGGCAGGAGGGTCAGTGAGGACGTGTACTGTCGAGCAGGATCAGATAGCATTACATTAATGGACACTTAGTGTTGCATCATTTGTTGCCTGTTTACCTCTTATGTTAGGCGGTGTCCTTTTAAATGCAGATGATTACCACTTAATTGCTGCCTGTTGAACATATACGCAGGTTGAATTATGTAGGCCAAGGCCATTTTCCCCTCCATTAAAGTGTCCACTCAGTAATTCTTTATCTGCTGGCAGAGAGGGAGAGAGAGAGACAGAGAGAGTGTTATGGAGTTACGTTTGAGTTCAGGTTCGACTTGGCCAGGCTGCTGGAATTCATTTCGATACTGACAAAAAAAATGTTTAAGTCATTAATTGATTTTCTGTGAATCCGTCATTTTATACTGCAAAATATCGTCACATTTATTTCCATTTCTCCCATCTTTCTTTTTCATCTCTGTGATTCTTCCTCTATCAATGTTACCTCCTACCTCCAATCCTTCCTCTCTCCATTTTCTATTCATTCCTGTGCCCTAGTCTCTGAAGGAAGTAAAGGAGAGGGTGGAGGAGGGCTATCGCATGGAGGCTCCAGAAGACTGTCCTCCTGATGTTTACTCCCTAATGAGGAGCTGCTGGGAGAAGCAGCCACGCAGAAGGCCCCCCTTCCACAAGCTGAGGGAGAAACTTGACAGAGAGCTGGGTAAGCACAGCCAAAGCTCTGGGCCCGGATGTAGGGATGGGATCAGGCCTGGATCTGGATGTTGATCTTGGTTGTGGATGCTGAACCCACAGTGGTGGAAGGGAGAGTCCATTTTTGGACACATGAACCCATAAACCGTTCCCTCCTCCTGTGTCAGTTTAATGTGGTTGATACCACACGATAAAGCCCCATGGGGTAAACTCACTCCTAAGATGAAGTACGCTTCGCTTTTTGAATTGGATTCTTTTCAACTGTCAGATGGGATAAGACAAAGCACATTCATCTTTTGTCATCAAGTGGTGCTGGCAGGCGGAGATTTCATGGTTCGGGCTAAGCTAAGGACAAAGAAAGAAGAGAAGAAAGAAAGAACACTTTATTAATCCACATTTTTTATGTCACACACACACAGCACACAGTCAGTGCTGGCCGCCAAACACACACACGCATGCAGGGAGGGTGGCTGCGTAAATGAGTTCACTGCATTTATCCCATCCTGTTGATGCTGCCCCTCCAGGGGCAGCCAGGAGCAGTGGGCAGCCCTCTACGGCGCCCGGGGACCAACGGCTCCAGGTCTTGGGTCCCCGTCGTGGTCAGGGACGGGACAGGAGATGGCTCTTCTTGAATGTTTTTTCAATTGGGGTCCTTATTGTAGAAGAGGACCCCATGTGAGCACGGGGAGAACATGCAAACTCCACACAGAAAGGCCTGGGAGATAACCCACCTGGGCACCCCAGAGTCAATAGTGCCCCAGGCAGGAATCGAACCCAGAACCTTCTTGCTGTGAGGCAGCAGTGCAAGCACTGCGCCACCATACCACAAAAATTTGGAGAATGCGGGCATCAATCCCGCTACCTCTCGCACGCAAAGCAAGCACTCTACCATTTGAGCTAATCCCCCAATTAAAATTCACTTGTCCCCGTCGGGGTATTGAACCCCGTCTCCCGCATGACAGGTGGGGATACTCACCACTATACTAACAAGGAGTGATAAAGAATCTGTGCTGCATTATCTCATTCTTCCTCCATTCTTTCAGTGAATGTGGATTGTGTTTCCTGTTTTTGTGAGTGTTAAATGTACTGTAAACATTAGTTTTAAATGTGCATCCTAGAAACATACATGGGATCGTTTCATAATGCCTGAGATGTCCATTTATATGTTGAAAATATTCTCTTTCTGTTGTTAATTCCCTGCATGAGCACACATGACACTGGAATGTAGTAACTTCAACTGACTTTGGAGTTTCACATTTAGCATGGCTCTTGTATGTGTGATTCAGTAGCTTACTCCATGTATTAAATGTGCATGGACAATCTGTATATGGACACGGATAGCGATAATTGCCCCTAAAATGCCCATGAGCCTGCCTAAAATGTTGCAACAACAAGTACCTGCTAGCTAGTTCCACACCACATGCTTTGCATCGCCACATTCATAAGCCTAAAAAGAAGACAAATAAGAATTACCACATACCACGTTCAACAAATGACAAATGATGACAATCAGATTATCAAATCAAATCCAAATCAAATCTAATTTATTTGTATAGCCCTTAATCACTGTTACAGTCTCTAAGGGCTTCACAGTGCCCAACATGTGAAACAATAAATAGTTAGTACACGACATCCCCCAGCCTTAGACCCTCACAGAGGACAAGGAAAAACTCCCCAAAAAACCTTGTAGGAAAAATGGAAGAAACCTTGGGAGGGGCTACTCAGAGAGGGATCCCCCTACCAGGACGTTTGGGCATGCAATAGATGCCGAGTTTGGGCAAGCAGCGTATACAGAGTTCATAAAAGTTTATTATGGTGGGACATCCAGATCTGATGTGGGGCATCACAGCATATGATGTGGAGGGGACCATGCAGATGCCAACTCTGACGAGCTGCAGCCTGAAACAGATAGGAGACACAACCACACACACCCATACACACACTCTCACTCACACAGAGAGACATGACCAGCGTCAGTGGACAGGAGCAGGTAGACCAGGAGAATAGGACGTGGGCAGGATGCTAGTGTCCATCGGCGAGACCCTGAGCTATGAGCTAACTGGTCTATCCTTACTCTAAGAAGAGACTGAGCCACTCCCTCAAGGCTGGTCAAATGATAGAGAGAATAAATGGGTTTTTAGTAGGGCTGGGCAAGTTAACGCGTTATTATCGCATTAACGCATTAATTAATTAACGCTGACAATTATTTTATCGCGCATTAACGCAGTTTTTTTTTATTATTATTATTATTTTGAAAGTCCGTTGCTCACTGGCTCTGAATACACATACAGACAAACCAGGGGTCACAGGAGGGGTGGGATGTTGATCAGTATTGGCTTGGGATGGGCGTCATCACGCGTCTCAACCAATGAGAGCATTTGGGGTGGGCCTAAGACTGCTGCAGCGCTCACATGAACCGGAACAGAAAAGAACTGGCGGGGACAGAAAAATGGAGAAAGGTACCAAACTCTTACATGGACATTTTCATTTTAAATCTCTTCCAGACG
>CABFOQ010053555.1:0-23352 GCA_900660455.1 Gephyroberyx darwinii
TTAAATAATAATGTAGGCAACTGAGTATGCCAGCCAATAGCTTCACTATCATAACAGGTTATGATGAAATTTAGTGTAATCACTACTCTCGTTAAATGTATTAAATAGATGTAGTTTCTGATGGAATCAGGGTCAAATTAGCATCATCAAGAAATTACATTATTTAGGCCTAGATGTAGGCTAACCTTAACTGTTCACCATGATTTAATTGTGGGCAGAGCATTTGACTTATCAGATGCCAAATAGTTGACCTGTATTGGCTTTATTGCTATGTTAATTTAAAAAGCTCCATCAGTTTTCACAAAATTAACTCCTGAACACATTTCCTGTAGGAATGAAACAAAAATGTAAGTTGCTAACTCCATATGATAATATTAATAATAAAAATTATAGGTGATATAGCCTACAATTACTGTCTAATACATGACTCAAGTGTCACACATAACTTCTGAACTTGTGTGGAAAACCTTTATGATTTTCATGTGCACAACATTAATATTTTAATAAAACATTAACATTAATAAAAAAGTTGCAACAGGATTTCGCCACATGGTGTCGGCGATATTTAAAATTAAGCTAACGTTAGCTAACATTATCCCTAACTAGCAAGCACATAAACCTGGCGCTGGATTACAACAAGACAAGGCTGAAGAAATGTTTGTGTTTTTCCTCCTTTTCCCATTACGTTGCCAATGCCTGTCTTATTTTTATAGGCATAATTTATAGTCATATTAACATTCTGCCACTTCTATGGTTCGCAATTAATTTTCTTTCCCACTGTGTTTTAACTTTGAGATTTGTGATTTGTTTTTAATGAGAAGTGTGTTATAAATAAAATGCATTACTATTATTATTTTTATTATTAGAATCATGCATTGCCTCATTCTAGCTCATAAGGTTAATCATGTTAGTTGCTGTAAGCTACAAGCTTACAAGCTTGTTGCTTGTTGCTGCTGAAGAGCAGTGGAGCTCTCAGGATGATGTTGTGCTCCGTGGTCACATCATAAAACAACCTGCTGCACGTATGGTATTTGTGTGCACTCAAACACGACATGGATTCTATTCCTTAAAGCCCCCCTCTTCCTGTGGACGTAGATCCTTGTAGAGGCATTAACATAATTCATTAAGGTTTCAATTTATTTTACAGATTAACAGTGTATGGCAATACTTAGCCATCAATGAGGCAAGGGGCCAACCATGTTCTGCTTCTCGGCTAGGAGAATGTTGTTTGTGGACAGAAAGAGAAATAACATTGAGAACGCATTCCGTTCCTGTTTCTACTGATGTGAGTGCTCCGATATCCAGTCCCACCTTCAGTTTCAGGGTAGATGCTCCTCATTCTGTTGGGCAGACTCCTTGGCACCCCGAAGAGCCTTGTCTTCTCTCTGTGTTGAGCTGGTCCCTCCTCCTCAGCTCTGAATTGTCCTTCTGAGAAGACACAATGATGTGACAGAGCAAGTCAAAGCATAACAAACAAGGCTAGACCAGGGAAACTATGTTTTATGTTTTAGATTATATTTGTATGTCTTTGATCACTCCATGTCGAAGTCATCCATTTGCCTTAGTGGACAAGCGTCCTTCTCCACATCTGTGTTGCACGAAGTCAAGATAAGAGTGATACATGGATCAAACAAACCAAACAAAATCCATAAATAGTCATGTATGGTACAGTATTATGGCCTTGTATATTAGGCTTTTGGTCTGCATATCACTCACTCACACACACACACACACACACACACACACACACACACACACACACACACACCAGATGTGGACATACTTTAAGTTTAACCCGACCACTTATATTCAAATTAGTTTATAGTGTCATTACAACTTAGTTTTTATTAGTGTCAATGATCCTTTACTGATGAGTTTGTTGGTGTCACCCCAAACCCAGCCCAAATTAGCTGCTCTGGCTTAATTTCCACATTCAGTTTGATAATTCAACTTGTTGTCATTATTCTCTAGATCTTGTTTCAATTGGGAACATTCCAAAAGGGAAAAGTCAGACAGATGGTCCTTTTAATAAGACTAATGTATGTGGTCCTTTTGGTCCCTATGAACTGATGCTTTTATACTGTAAACAAAAGCTCTAATAAGTCTTTTCTTTAATTTGGCCTCAGAAGTAAGAGCACAAGATATGGTTAATGACTTTCATCAGCTCTAGTTGGTCTTCAAGACGAGACGTTTGATGGGTCTCTTACGTTTGGGTGTGTAGCTATTTATAGTTAAACTGAGTAGTTCCTGGTAGGACAGTGAGACCAAAACAGGTTAAATTAAGATCTTAAAGTGATAGTTCAGTTTGAGTGCACTTCCCTTACTCCTGTAATTATACTGTAATTAGAAATATTATTTCATTCAACATTAATCTTTCAAATTGGAAACAAATAGAACTTAACTTAAATATATTATAGCTTACATACATACAAGCACTATGTTTACGACAACATAATAATGAAATGTCAAATATTATTTAACAAAAGTTTTAAAAAGTTTTTCTGATTTCAACTCCCTTGCAAGAGAAACATGTTTACTCAGTGGAGATATAAGAGCTAAGATGATGTAAGAAAACACTAAAACCCTCATTCAAAATTGAGTTCTGACCACAGCTTGTTGGGTGATTTCATAATGTTTTGTTTTTGGTAGGAACATCAGCTTCTTGGTCCAACATAAGCAACATGCTGGTCAAATAATATTTAAAAGCTTTATTATTGAAGCCCTGAAATTAAGTTGTTAAGTTAGAAATTGCTCTTTTCAGGCAAGATAAAGCTAGTGCTATCATATCTGTCACCAATAAAATCATATATTGACGTGAATATTGAAGGTTTTTACATCACACATGCTCATCACTGAATGTATGAATTATTAGTTGGGTTGTAGCCCATTCTGCACTATCCAAGTCCATGATGGTGGGGGACTAAAACCCCACTAACCGTTTCCTCATCTTAATCTCCATCTATGGATTTAATAGGTAAATCAATAAGGAATCACAACTTTCACCTGGATTCACCTGGTCAGCCTGTTTCATAGAAAGAGCAGGTCATCCTAATGGTTTGGCAATTTCATATCACAGGGTGCATTTCTAAGGCTGATCTAAATGGTCTGCTGTATGCGTGGAGTGGCCTGGAAAGAATTTCTCATTCTGCAGCTGGTAGGTTGTTAGGTTATACCAACCCTACTTGAGCGTGGATTGGCCCATCGTAGTCTTTCTCCAGCCCCTCATTGGCTTTTGGTAAATGGTGGTTCCCTGTCATCATTTGCCCAAGTATTTTTCAATGAATATTGTATGTCGTCTCTAGCTTCGGTGCGGATCATTTGAATCAGCAGGGTGAGGGGAGGAAGGTACCCTGGATGAGCACACCGGATGATGGAATTTGTGCCAGAGACGCAGTTGCCCGACTCGGATTATCCTCGCGTGAAATGAGATAAGAAGAGACGAGGGAGATTACAGCATCAAGATGTTTTGCGCCAAACTGAAAGAATTGAAAATATCCGGAGAGTGTCCCTTCTCTCACATCGCCAAAAACACTGAGCCCGGAGACTTTGAGGAGCGCTCAACTGATGCCGCGGATAAAATGCCTGTTTCTAAGGACGTGCATGGAAAAATAAATGAGGATCTGCCTCGACAGAAAATGACTAGAGCCAAAGTTAAGAGCCTTCATACACTTGGGAAGAGCATCCGAAAATTGGCATGTCCCGAGGTGAGTTTAAAAAAAGCACTTAATTTTAACCTTAATTAAAGACAGAATATTTTACCAAGATATGATGTATCAAAAAAAATAAAAAAAATAATTTTGTCTTGACTTTGCTAGGGTTTGTCTGACAACACTGTCTCGCCTGCCTTAATTCTAGCCTTCACGCACAGTACTGTCATCTCTCTTGGTCCGCTTCAGATGCAATGAGATAAAATCCTACTGAGCTCGTTTATTTTACTTGTGGTACAATAATGATAATGGCTGTTTAAGTCATTTTTTGCTACGCGTTGGCCTTTAACTTGCTGAACACTTTGCCATACAGTTTGAAAGACTGCATACTGCCCTCCACCGAATAATGAGACCATCAATACATACAAGGGACAATGAAAGGTAAGAAAACGTTTTTAAATACTGTTACCACTACTACAGCAACATCAACATACTACTACTTCACTACTACTACTAATGTTATAGATGTGACACTGCCTCAAATATACTGTTATAGCTATGGATATCTGGGCATAAATCTCTTACGAATCTGTTGAAAATTGCTGTGCACATAGTTACTGTAGACAATAGTAGTGTGAAATGATACAATTTTAGGGCTTGAATGGGTAAGCAATTGTACATAATTTTCTCAAGACATTTAGAGTTATTATAGGAATAGCTACTGAACAACAGACAACATGTATAATCAAGCATTCCAGGTTATGTGTACTAACGTGATATTTGTCTCTCCAGTCTTTCCAGTCCAGCAATGCGCTATACAGACCATCAAGGTTGCATTGATAAACCAGAGCATTTACTGGAGATAATGAACACTTATTCGAGAACAACAGGTAATGTCAAGTCTTCAACTAGCACAGTTGCATATTACAAAATATTTGTCATTTTGAGATATTTGGTCATGTGTCCCCCCCCCACCCCTTCACCTCTTTCCCTTCATGTTATCCATCAGCTACTAAAATGGATGCATTGAAAGTCACCCTTGGCGAGGAGCTCTTCAAAATGTGTTATGAGGAGGACGGACATATTTTGAGGGTGGTGGGGGGAGCTCTTCACGACTTCCTCAACAGCTTCAATGTCCTGTTGAAACAGAGCAGCTCGCTGCCCAACCCGGACGGAATGGATTGTGTAAACGAACCCTCGGTGCTGTGCTTAGACAAGGATCTGGGTCTGCTTACTGTCTACTACTTCAACCCCCACTCCACCACTGAGCTCTTCTTCCCCGGAGTCATCAAAGCTGCAGCACGCCTGCTGTATCACACCACTGTGGATGTGTTGATGGACCCCCCTGGTGCTAAGGACAGCATCTTGCAGTGCAGCCCACAGTCCAGTCTTCTCTACACAGTAGTAGTGAAGGATGCTAAAAACCTGAGCCCCAGTCCCCTCCGGGCCACCTCAGCCGGGACCCTTCCTACCTCTCTGTTCTCCACCATCTTCCCATTCCATCTGTTCCTGGACCAGGACTTGGTCTTGGTGCAAATAGGACATGGGCTCAGAAAGAGATTGACCAGAAAAGATGGATTGAGGCGGCCTTCTACCTTCCAAGAACACTTCTCTATTGTCTCTCCCCAGATCAAATGTACCTTTCAAGGTATTCTGACCATGTTAAACACACAGTTTATCATTCGGATCAAGCATGGAGTTTCTGCCACAGATAACACAGGGAAGGTAGGTTGATATATCTGTGAGATATGACCTGAAAATTGACATCAGTGACTAATGAGGCGTAAAAAGGTCTTCTGAATGTTGTCTTGATATTAAATTAAGTAAGACAAGAAAATAAATCAGGCTTTTTATAAGCGCTAGAGCTTATTAGTGGTATACTTGTAGAGATCCACATTATACCCCCAGAGGAGATCAGAAGCAAATGTCAAACTATTTTATTCATCAAAGGCACAATGATGCTCATGCTATTTATGTAAGGGTGCACAGCAATTGGTCGGCATGATGAGAAAAAACAGCATCAGTGAATAAACTTGGTGATTGTAAAATGAATAATGACATTCAATCAGATAATTATTTAGGAGTCTTCCAGTGGTAGTTACCTTTAGCAGCAACAGAGTCCAGATAAAACAAATAAAATCATTCAGTATCCATCCTATTTATGTGCATAAAGCAAGAGGACATCAAACATCTCCATGTTTGACATGAAGGTCCCACGTCATTCTTTCTTTTTCCTTGGCACCAGATCTAAAGGGGTCATTTTGCATCGCTGTATTCATGTATTAGATGATGTTAATGTAGGAAATCAAATGGACTACTCAGTTGACAAAATCTTATGACTTTTTGTTAACTAACAATTTCTTTAGTTGTGGATAGCCCTATAGTCAAGTAAGTTAATTTAGTGCAAAATATTACAAAACCTGAACAGAAGTGTTCTATTCAGCGTTAAGTATTTTATAATATTCAAAATGCTACTGCTAACTATTTTTTCCTAGCCAATATTGTGACAGCACTTCAAAGCAGTGGCTTTGCTTTTGTTGGTAGATGGGGTTTTTGAGGACTTCAATATTTCTTGGGTTTACCTTGCACTGGGAGCAAAGCACACACTGTGGAATTTGTTTAAAACCCATTTTATGACTTCAGCAACAACAACAGCCACCATGGGGAAATTGTGCTGAAAGATAATAACCTTGTTCCAGGATGTAGCCTACACACTAAGCCTAATGAGTCCACTGACAGAACAAATGTGTTTATGTGATTCCATCAATTTGTTTAACACTCCTTTCTTCGCCCACTCAACTTTTTTTTCTTAGTAAAGAATTTTACTTTATCTAGAATTCTCATCAACTGAATTTTCCTTTCAGCTTATGGACTTAAAAGGTCAGATGATCTACGTTTCTGAGTCCAATGCTATCTTGTTCTTGGGCTCACCCTGTGTGGACAAGCTTGAGGAGCTAACAGGCCGCGGCCTCTACCTGTCGGACATCCCCATCCATAATGCGCTGCGTGATGTAGTCCTGGTTGGTGAGCAAGCCAAAGCCCAGGATGGTTTGAAGAAGCGTCTGGGAAAGGCCAAGGCTGCCTTGGAGCATGCTCATCAAGCACTGGAGGAAGAGAAGAAAAAGACGGTGGACCTCCTCTTCACAATCTTTCCTGGCACTGTGGCGCAGCAGCTGTGGCAGGGCCACCCAGTCCACGCCAAGAAGTTTGACCATGTTACAATGTTGTTCTCTGACATTGTGGGCTTCACGGCTGTGTGCTCACGCTGCACTCCAATGCAGGTGGTCACCATGCTTAATGAGCTATACACCAGGTTTGACCACCATTGTGGGGAGCTTGATGTTTATAAGGTAGGTTAATGCAATTCTAGGACTAACAATTATTTGAGCATTGGTTTTAAAGCCTTTGGAAAGAGCAGATCTCAAACATAGCAGCTCCACCTTTGTTCTGTTCATTTGTTTAAAAGCAAAATGAAATGAATCTTTTCAGAACTACCCACATTTTCTTACATAACAATCAAATGCAAACAAACCATTTCTTTAAAAGTCAAATTTAGCTGTCAGCACTGACCTTTTATCAGGCTCATATTATTTTCAACAATCAGGGAATGAAAAAAATGTCTTCAATTTAATAAAAGAAGCAGCGTCAATAGTTGAGCGATCTGGGCATCAGAAGTTCAACTATTGTGCTTTTTTATGGCAAAGTATGAATGGCATCATTAATACAATACAGATTTAGATTTAACTTGACTTTTGTGCCTACTTAAACACAAAATTTCACCATTGTGAATGTTTTTATTCCTCACGATATCTATTGACAATCATGTCTCAGCAAATCCTTTTGAAAAACCTGTAGCTTGCTTAAACAAGCCAAAACTGCTCACTTTTAATGAATGATTTGGCTTCACCACTGAGAAAAAGTTACATCTTAATCTCACTTAATCTCACAAACTCATCCTAGAGAAAGAGTACATTTATAAAGCTGTCCCATAAAACTGGATTTTTAAGTATAAAAAGTACCTATAAAACTCAAGCAGCTGACAAAAAGTATAAATGCATTTTCTTACTTTTTACAGGACAAGGGTGAGTATTACAGTGCACAGTACACCAGGTACTATAACCTCAAATGATTTCCATCAATTTATCACACAGATTTAAAATAGTGAACAAAATGACACAATACTGTACCTTATCCTGCTTAAACGTGTTTTTAGGACAGACTGGCTATAGCTCAACCAACTACCAACTGCTCCCAATCTACAGGGAGCTTGGCTAATGTAATCAGAATGTCATGGAAGCATAACACAGAGAGCAGCATGTTTGACAAATATCTCGTAAAACACTAGGAAGTCAGCGGTTCCTTCAGGACCCTGTTTCCATTCCACAAATGTGCCTAAAAATAGTTTCATTTTGTCTTTGCCACCTATCTGGTGAGTGCTCTCCTACTCAGATTTACATGGAAGAAGAAAAAAAACAACAACCTTCTTTGGACTTAATAATTTGCTCATGATTGCCAGGTGTCAAGTACTATTACAATCTTTTAGTTTTATTATTCCTCGCAATATGTAAAGCAGGTCAAATTTTTGATATTTGTGATTATACAGGGCTTCAGATTTGCCTCAAGGACTTTATGGCATAGCAAATTTGTAATAACAAAATGACACATCTCAGCCAGACTAACTACTGTCTGAACAGGAGCTTTGAGCACATTGAGGGGGTAGCCCTGTGTTTGTGTGCAGAAACATTCTTCTGAAAAACCTTTTTTGTGCTTCAGTTGGCAATGCAGAAATCGCTCTGATGATCCTCCACTCTATGTAGGTGGAGACCATTGGTGATGCTTATTGTGTAGCTGGTGGCTTGCATAAAGAAAGTGAGACTCATGCCGTCCAAATTGCACTCATGGCCTTAAAGATGATGGAGCTTTCAGATGAGGTTATGACGCCAACTGGAGAACCAATACAGGTGAGGGTCAAGCATTACTTACCAATGCTCATTATTCAACTTGGTGAGGTAATTCATTCCAAATGTATTATTGTCGAGAGTTTCCTCAAAAAATGATGCCTACTCATAACAAAATGGTTGCTGTCACCCTAAGACCCTTGCTTCCAAAATAGTTTTAGATTGATAGTATTACCTGTGGTTTTGAAATATTGATTGATGAATTTCAGACCACAACATTTTTCTAGACAGGATCTATACCCTGGAATGAAACCCTTTATATGTGTAGAAAACATACTGTAATAACATCAACCAGGTGAAACCAGAAAATGAATTGAATATCTGTTATCTGGTTGAGCATGTTAAGTGTGAACTATTTAGATCCTGATACAGATACATACAAAACACAGATAAGGACAATGATATATGGTTAAAAGGGATAAATCACAGTGGAAATCAGTGTTATCCTATTTGAATTACATTCGTTCCAAAAGCACAATGGATGAGAAAAGCAAATATAATAGAAACCTGATTCATGTTTAATGTTTTTTTTAAATATTTTTTTTTAACCCATTTCTTTTACAGATGCGAATAGGCCTCCATACTGGTTCAATACTTGCTGGTGTCGTTGGTGTTAAGATGCCACGTTACTGCCTTTTTGGCAACAATGTCACATTGGCAAACAAATTCGAATCCTGTAGCCAACCGAGAAAAATCAACATCAGCCCTACAACCCACAGGTGAAGTAACACTGCTTCCACGTATTACCCAGCCCTGATCTTCACATGCCCCTACACAACCAAGTGATTTCTGGTACAATTCCTGCCTAATGTTTGTGCATAGTATGTATGTTATGCCGGATGCTAGTAGTTCCTGCACTTAGCTCATTATTATGATACTTCGCTATGCTTTCACTAATTTTATGCGATTAAAGTTCTTAAAAACAAGGAAATGCTGGCCAGCTAAAATATACAGTAGTCAAATTCAAGTGATATAATACATTATGTTGCCATTTGCTCCCAAGAGCAAATTGTTCCAGGGAAAAATATAATGTGCATGTTTTGTTTTTTTTACACAGGAAACCCAAGTTTGAAGCACTGTGTTTCCTCTCGTGTCAAATAAGTTGCCATCCTTTTTAGATTCATGTGTTATTTGTATGGTCTTTGTCCCAGATTGCTGAAAGATCGCCCAGAGTTTGTCTTCATTCCCAGGACCAGGCAGGAGCTTCCGGCCAACTTCCCAGCAGATATCCCTGGTGTTTGTTACTTTTTGGAGGCTTTTGATAAACGGTCCTGTGAAACTATGAATGACTCTGAAATGAAATGAAGTCGCTGCAGCACCACAAACTTCATGCCTGAGCAAATCATTGAGTGAATACAATGTACATGCCTTGTATATTTTGAAGATATTAGTCCACCAGTTAAACTCTGACAGCGGTTTACATTTAAAGAGTTATCAGTTTGTTGTCAGATATTTGAGTTTCGTTCCTGTTCAATGAACCATCTGTGCAATGAAAGAAGGTTTTTGAGACAGTTTAGTTAATTTGATCATTTAATAGGTATGAAATTCATGAAACGTGCATATAAACTGGTCAAAAAGAACATAAGCAAGTCATTTAAAGCAAGTCAGTTGTCATTGTCTTTGATTTGATTTGCAGCACTGTAACAAAATTTGAATATATTATGATAATATATATAGATATGATACAGCATTGCTTTCTGGATGTTGATCCTCAAACAGTGTTATGTTGTTAAAAAGTGTTCCACCTTTTATCAGATTGTGTTCTAAAAAAAAAAAAAAAAAAATCCTTTCACAAGGTCCTTTCACATCCCAAGAATATTGTGACTCTGACGATACCTGATACTGCACCTTGGTCTGATGTTATGAAAGGAAAAAATGAGACAAATATTGAATTGGCTTTATGTGTTTCAAAGCAGAATTCCATCACATATTATCTGAAAAAGCTGAAGAAAACGTTCTGGTTTCCAAAAGATTTAGGGGATATCTCTGATCCATGGTCTTCCCATTTCCCCTTTAGTGAAGTGATGTAGAGCAGATACAGGTGCCTTATGGGAACTATAGACAGGGTCAAAGAATTCAGTTTTTAAACCTTGGTGAGTTTCCCTTTTCAGTTCACTTTGGAAATTCTCAATATGAACTTGCATGCCATAATAATTTTTAGTTTTATGATGATTTTTGGAGTGATTGTGTGGTTCCAACATAGTATATATTTTGAATAACGTGTAACTTAAACTGACATATATTTGGTCTAAAGAATTAAAGAATCCATTTTCATAGGTAATCTTTTTTTTGGGTAACTTTCTCACTAAACACTTATTTATACTATATTTATTACATTGGTTTCATAGCACTCCTTTCATGTACAGTGGGAATAGGACACAAAAATAATACAATGAATGTTCTACTATCACTCATAATGATTTACTTTAATCATTACTATCGTTATTATTTGTAATGTAACCAAAGCGCAATAAATATCGATATTAACCAACTTGTATGGAAGTGACTGTCTCTTTCTAGACTGTCCACACAGATACAAATGATTGGCAGCGTTATCTTAGGCTTTTGACACCAATAAAAGCATGGCAAATTATTTTATTATTGTAGGTGTTTGGCATTGTATTGCATCTATGACTTTTTTTGTGGGGAAAATAACCACATCTCTAAATTTTTTGAAGATGTAGTATTGGTGTTTGAACAGGCAGATAGAATTAATTATAAAGTGTATGGCATAAAACATTTTGTTAAGCACTAAAATTAAAATTGTGCTGGCTGTGGGTGCCTGTACGTAAGAGAGAGTCCAGCTACATCAACATCAGTGGGACAACCCCCCACAAACCAACGCCTAGTTTTCATTGGTCAGTGTTGATGCGTGTATCGTCCCTTTCCGTTTCCTATTGGACAGACTCACCGTCAATTCCTGGCTGAGGGGGAAAAAGGGAATGGACGCTCAGAGACTCAGCATCTGTACCAAACGATGAAGGTTGTGTGAGACGCTGCTATATTCTATTAAAAACAAGGATTTGGGAGGAGCAGCTGCTATCATGGTATGTGCAACAGGATCTTCTATAATGTTCCACTGTTCTTGACCCGCGATGTTTGGTCGGTGGCGCAGTGTGTTTGCGTTTGACGTTTCCTGTAGAGGGACCCTTATTTGGCTGTTATACAACATTTTCCATGACTGTAGAGCACTGTGTGTATTTACAGGTGAACAAAACCTGTATGTGAAATCTATGCATATCTATTGACTAGCGTTTGAACACCGAATGTACCTACAGGACTGCAGGCATGTTTCACTTTGTTGCTGTTTGTTTGAAATAATATTTCTCTGTTGCTCGTGTTTTCCATCCATTTTCAGTATGGGTTTGTGAATCACGCCTTGGAGCTCCTCGTTTTAAGAAATTACGGCCCAGAAATGTGGGAAGACATCAAGTGAGTTTGGGGATACTGTTTACTGTTCCTCCTTGTGAGTGTCAGAGGTGCCACTGCGACCAGCCAGGCTACAAGACACCAAACTTTAACCTGAAACATTTTAACAAGGATCGACCCTCCTTGGAATAATCAACCTTGATCCTCTTACTGCAGGCCTACACTGACATTTGTAACTTGTAATCATCCATAGTATGAAGATAACCTTATCACATTTAGAATAATATCCCATAACATTTTGCTCTGTATGCCATAATCAATAGAATACCTTTAGTCTTCGTAGACATGTAGAACAGAAAATATTAATATTTTATCCTTTTTTGTTCTCCTAAAATCACACATTGCATTGCAAATATATTTATCTTCTACAGAGGGAGAATATGACACACCAGTCAGTTACCCATAACACAATAGATCAGTCTTTAAAGAATAAATGCTTTTTTTCATATGTAACTAGATAAAGTTTGCTCAGTTCCACTACATAGGATGAATGTAGTTTTCATGAAACAGAGGCCTGGTTTTTATGTGCTATTTTTTCAGCATGCTGAAACATTTGGCTCAGCCCAAGTTTATTTTTCATCTGTAGTCTGAACTGCCCCACACTTGACCCAACCTAAAAAAAACAGAGCAGCAGCTGCCTTGTGTAAATGTTTTGAATGTGGTCATTTCTTGCCCACCAGAAAAACTGGCGCTCAACAGCATCTTAATGTTATCTCTGCAAATATAACTCATCATTATTTAATGCACAATTTATCAGGCTTGGTCTATTTTAAGATTTTCATCCTCTGAGTAATTTAAAAATGAAGTCCTTATTTTCTTTGTGAAGCTTTTTCACTATTTGGTATGTTTATTCAGCTTGATAAAATGGTAGTTGCTAGTCAGCCCTGCAAATCAGTTCTGTTTTCTCTGTTCAACATAATAATCAGGACCTCATCTGGTGTTTAGCGGTTTGACAAATGTATGTAATGCCAAGGTGCCGTCCAAGCAGAGAACCGTGAAATTATATTCTAATTTACCTGAGGGACTAGCAATAGATTTAAACATGAGTTTGTGTAATTATTTAACCTTGTAGTTTGGGAACCACACAACAGTTCAAGGCAAGGATTGCAACTTTTATTGTGGTAATTTTAGCAAGATAGATTGGAACAATTCTCAGCAATAGGCTGCAAAATGAAACCCAAGGTTGTTATTGTTATTAAAATGTTTCTTGTCAACAAATGCTCCTATGTGGTTGAAGCAACAGTACAGAAAGGTTGCTTTGAGATTCAGTGTTCTGCTTCATGAGTAACAGCTTAACATTTTTCCAGGAGGGAGGCTCAGCTTGATGTCGAGGGTCAGTTCCTTGTTAGAATCATATATGATGATACCAAAACATACGATCTTGTCGCCGCTGCAAGCAAAGTTCTCAGTAAGTGTCCTCATCATGTTTGTTGATATATTTGGAAATGCATCTTGTTCTGCCTCACCTGGGGCCAGTGACCATAACAGTATTAACACATCCTGATTCAAACAATAAAATGATATGTAATAATACTACATAACGCAAATGGTAGTGTATAAGACAATTAGAACTTTTATTACTGGTTTAGTTATTTATTAGTTGGTGAATAAAGCATTTATCTGGTCTATATTTCAGAGATCAATGCAGGTGACATTTTGCAGATGTTTGGGAAAATGTTTTTTGAGTTTTGTCAAGAGTCGGGATATGATACCATCTTGCGGGTTTTAGGATCTAATGTCCGTGAATTCCTGCAGGTAAGTATATATATGTAGGCTATCTGCCTATTGGAGAACTGGATAATAGTGGTAACTGAAATAATTTGTAAAATTGTTGTGTTTAATGAATAGTTTACTACCATGAAATATGTCTTTAAATGCCTCAGGAAGGTTTAATTGAGTGTGCAGGTAAGGTGCGAATGCTGCAATTTGAATCTTTTTTCCTAATCTTTAATACAATTTTCAGAATTTGGATGCTCTACATGACCACCTGGGTACCATTTATCCTGGGATGAGGGCTCCTTCATTTCGCTGCACAGATGCAGAAAAGGGAAACAATCTGATCCTTCACTACTACTCAGAGAGGGAAGGCCTCCAGGACATCGTAATTGGCATCATTAAAACCGTTGCCCAGCAAATCCATGGAACAGAAATAGAGATGAAGGTCTGCTTTTCTGATGCACCCCTTTGACATATAGTGGAGTCAAACCACAACCCACTTCATTCAGTTTTCAAGGCTGACATTACTATGCTGCTGAATGCAGATGACTTAGTTTTTTTTCCAGTGTCAGTGTGTGTGTGTATTTGTCTCAGGAAATAATGTGCGAGATAATGTCAGAAAATATCAAGATTATATATAAGATAGGTTCAGTAGAAGCTGAGATAAGAGTTTTGGCTAATGTCTGTGACTCAGACAATATTTTTAGATCTGAGTTGTAAAATCTGCAGCTTGCAGGAGTCAGGAGTCTTTCAGGCTCAGCTTTTGATAGCATTTTATTGTAAGTTTATCTACATATGCATGAATTCAAATTTGTACTCAAGGGGAGATCCATTCTTTTTTTACCTTGGAAGTTATGCTCATCTGGCTCAACCAGATTAATCAGATTTTGGCTAAACTAGTCTAAATATCTGTGACAGCTGGATATCATCAACTATTTATCACTGGTATTATTATTTGTATGTTAATCTAAAACCCACAAATCAGAGCCTGTAATCAATCCCAATAATTGTGGCATGTGATTCACCAACCAAGATTCCTCCTCTTTTTCTAACCAAGCAACATTTCCTTCTAAACCCAATCACATTGCAGAGACAGGATAATGTTTTCCAGTGATTCTGTGTGTAATGAAAGAACAGAAAATGACAGACGCTCCAAATGTGACACCCAATTTCTGGAAATGTTAGCCACCGTTGCCACAGCAACAGTGTGCAGAGACAGCAGCTACATCAGCATGCCTTATGCCCATAAAGCCATTGCACAATATCATTGTAACCTATGCTCTCTCAACTCTATAATACTACATGTATGAACAATAGACTTTCAATTGATTGTAGACCTACTGTAGATGTGCACAATGTTTCTACATATACATATATGCTTTCTGAAAAGCATAGTAAAGCATAACATAAAGCATAATACGCACTTTCTGTAATCATCTGCCACAAAATACAAACATATATATTTAGACTAGTTTTCTTTTTTAACAATTACATTAATATTTAATCGATTCAATCACTTCATCCCGTGCAGGTGGTCCAACAGAAGAGCGAGGAGTGTGACCACATCAAGTTCTTGATTGAGGAGAAGGACTCAGAGGAAGAGGCTTTCTATGAGGACCTGGATGGCTTTGAGGAGAACGGCACTCAGGAGACCCGGATCAGCCCTTACACGTTTTGCAAGGCCTTCCCATTCCACCTCATGTTTGACAAGGATCTGATGCTCACACAGTGTGGAAATGCCATTTATCGTGTGCTGCCCCAGGTGTGGATTTAGAGCCAACATCAGATAAGTCTGTTTGACATGTAGCCAGCCAAAACAGTATTTCATCATGTCAACACTTGATTACATTTATTAGTGCAGCAGAACCGGTTTGGACTATACAATAAGACCACCAAGGATGCTACAATAATAGATAATAGAAGTACATATCTGTATAGGAAACAAAGTACAATTCTCAATCTAATCACATGTAATTGAACTAAGTGTATTTGGTTTTTATTCTGCAGCTCCAGCCTGGTACCTGTAACCTCCCTGCAGTTTTTTCCTTGGTTCGTCCTCACATTGACTTCAGTTTTCATGGCATCCTCTCACACATCAACACTGTCTTTGTTCTACGAAGCAAGGTAGATATAACATATTACTGTCTTTTTGTCAACAGTATCATTGCCAGATTGTATCACTGTCTTCCTAATACTAGAATAAGAAACAGTTCTAGGAAGGGGAAAAACACTAAAACATAAAACTGACTAAATGGATCAAAACATGGCCTGATTGTACAGGGTGCAAAGTGTTTGTAGACTCACGTAATGATATTGATGAACTTGCTGATTTTTGTTAGTAGCCATAGGGGAGTTGAACCTGTGTACTTGTATCTGTGTCCTTGTACTCTGGTAGAGCCAGTAAGCACAGGCAGATTGCATTCATTGTCAACAGACTGTTCTCTGCTAAATAAATGAATGGGTTCCAATAGGGTACTCCTTGAGGATGCTACTTCAACCATAAAAGAGAAATAAAAACTGAATATTTTCTTTACTCACAATCACAAACGTATTCTCTCCGATGGGGGATGATCACGGTGAATATACAGTTAATAAAGAGTGAGCATAACCGATATACAGTTTTGTAGCATATTTATAGAAGTAGATATTATTTAACATATACTCTCCAGTGTTAGTAAGTATGATGTAATCCTTACAGGAGGGCCTGCTGAATGTGGAGACTGTAGAGAATGAGGATGAGTTGACGGGGGTGGAGATCAGCTGTCTGAGGTTGAAAGGACAGATGATTTACTTGCCAGAGGCGGAGAACATTCTTTTTCTCTGCTCACCCAGGTAGGCCCACGGTGCGTCTGCTCAGACAGAGTCAAGGACTGGGTTTATGTGCACACCAAAACTGAGATCTTACTGTAACTACCGGATGGGAATACTCATAAGTCATGTGAACATGTTAAAGTGATAAGTTGACATTTTGAATTGCACTCACAATATGGAAAAAAATCTCCAGTAAGTATTTGCACTTCAATTCACCAGAAAGTGATTTTTCTTCCCGCATTCCTCATTTAAACAATTACTAATCATCAGTTTAATGAAGAAGGCTAATAATATTAACTAGGAATTTTTTGCTCAAAATACCTTCACTGTGTTTAAGCTGTTTATGTTTACACCTAATGTGTTTGTTTTCATCCAGCCTTTATGCCTGCCTCTTCAGCATCAGTATTTTGATAACATACAGGAAAATTACAACAGACCTACAAACAATACCAGAAATATAAATATAATAGTCTATTCAATCAACATTTGCAGCATGCAAGATCGCATGGAAAGAGGAGAACCTTCTTCTACTGTGCATCTAAACATCAACATTATTGTTTATGATAAAAATAATCGGCAACATTCAGATTATTATGTCCATGTAACCAGAGTTGGTGACTGCAGTTTATGACAGGAAGGACTATGCAGCCTATGGGGGAGGGGATAAATGACACATTCAGTAAATAACTGCTGTATGCAAAATTACATTGCATCCATACACAAACATGTTGGGAAAATGAAATGGCAACATTCCCATTTTCTCAAAATGTTTTGATAAACGGCTATATAAATAAACCTGACTTGACTTGACTTAACATATTTATTTGTATTTGTTTTAGCCCTTGATAAATAAATAATATACAGGCCCACAGAGAGAGAAAGAGAGAAACCTGCCAGCTGGTAATTCACAACAAAAATTTCATTGGTTCCTCTGTTGCTATCTCCCTTGCATAACCAATCAGACATTCCAGTGAAATGTGTTATGCAGGAAACAGATATTGTCCTCTGCAAAGGTCAAACACACTAAGATCAGTGTTTTCACAAAAGGTTGCTGCCTGACTGGGAATAACATAATTAGTCAAAATGCCACCATTTCAGCCCCATCAACATCAATATTAGAAGAGCCAATAGAATATACCGCAAAACCATGCTGTAACTGGGCTCTGAATGCCACTGTAAGCAGGGCGGGAATCGAGCGTTGTTTGGCAGGGGAAGAGAGCCAGGAGCGATCCAGCCGGTCAATGAAGCACATGGACCGAACCAGGACTCATGTCTGTTTAAAGTCTACAACTACAGACTGTTACACAAGAGGAACATTTATCTAAAGACTGTGGACTCAACTCTGGAAGGGGGACAGTCATTTCAGCACCGGGGGTGCATACTTTATGTTCTGTTTAATTTATGTTGGTGCCAAATAGACAACGAGCAAGAAGCAGAAGAAGATCTCAAGTGGCCTTCCTACCCTTAAATGCAAAACATTGTCCCAGCACCAAATCAGACATATCCAGGTGTTTATTTTTGAGCTAGTGGCATTAACTAATGACAAAACATTATGACACTGTTTTTCTCCTTTCTATTTTTATCTGTTTTTCTGTACTCAACCTTTGTGGTTAGTGTTATGAACCTGGATGACCTTACGCGAAGAGGGCTGTACCTGAGCGACATACCGCTACATGATGCCACTCGTGACCTGGTGCTGCTGGGTGAACAGTTCCGTGAGGAGTACAAGCTGACCCAAGAGCTGGAAATCTTGACAGATCGTCTACAGCACACACTCCGGGCTCTGGAGGACGAGAAGAAGAAGACGGACAGGTTTGTCCTCTCTTCCCTGGCTTGCCTGAGTTGGCCATAACTGTAGCCTATAAACCAAGCTAATACTGTAACTTTAGCATATAGGCAACAAGAGACTTGGCATTATAAAGACACATTAATGTAGTGTATCATCGATAGAGTTTCATACCAAATCTTGAAACCTGGCTAGGTGTCTATTTGACCCAAGCTCGATCTAAGTATGTGTTGTAAATAACTTGTAAAGTGAACTTGTACACCATCAAAACTTTGGATAGTGGTGCAATTGGTAGTATGCATGGTATGTCAGAAAGCTGAGTCTTCTCAGCTTTTCACTCACAACCAAATATAGCAATGTTTACAAGATTTTCCCTCCAGTAAGTTACCTCTTACAACTCAGTTATTAGTATGTATAATTATATACCTACATGAATACTGTGAGTCAACTACAAACTTGCTATGATAAATGTGACATAGCATACACCATTATTTTCCTTGGTTGTTGGAAAAAGGTATACATTTTTGAGGATGGATTTGAGACAATGAGCATTCCTGATACAGAGGATAGTCGCTAGCAGGTCTCAAGCCCATACAGTTGTATTAAGGCTGTGGGGCTGTAGGACCACCTAGGATTGCAATCTATTGTTACACCCAAGTAGATATGTGCCTGAGCTACTCTTAAGTCCCCGTCACTGCAAAGAAACTAGATTTGACTCTGGCTTTCAGAAAAGGGTCTGCCATAGTAATTTGGCTCAGCAGCGGGAGACAGCTGGAGAGGAACATGGAGGTGGAACATGCTCTTTATTAAGTGTGCTGTAGCGGCCTTATCTTCTCAAAGGAAAAGACTTTTTTTCCTCTGCCGTTGGATTCCATTATTATTCCTCTTGTCATTCTCTGGTCTGAGAGTGCCTCGGGAGATGACTCGGCTCAGAACGTTGATTAGAATTCAGAGCTCCTCTCTAAATATTTAAGAGCACTGCTGCACTGTGATTGCTTTTCATAGGGTTACACCAGTAAGGTTTCTGATCATGAAAACACACAAAGATAGTATATTCACCTTCATACTGTATTTGTTGTCTTGCTCAATGATACTGTCAACGCTCTGGTGCTTGTTTTAAGAAATGCACCAGTGGGTCAGTGGAATTTGTAAGCCCTGTTATATTAATAGTAAAAGATATTACAGATAAATCTATTTTCAGGCTTCCTGGGAAAATTCATGTGCATCTGTATATTTATGTATGGTAACAGTTATCTGTATGCATCATATGCCCTCCTCCAATTCTGATGCATCATTTAAGACATTTTGCCTTTGAAGGGCAGCCATGATCTAACCAGTTACCATAGAAACACCACCCTCCCCATCTGAGAACAGCTTGCATAAAAAATTTGCCAAAAGGTGGTGGGTGAGCAAGTAAAAAAGACGCTCCATTGTCAAATGTTGAGAAGGATGGACTTTGGGCAGCCTCAGTCCATTACTCTGCCACATGACTTCTCCATCACTTCTCTCGCTCTCAAAATACACATTCGATTCTCTGCTTCCTTTTAGATTGCTCTATTCCGTTCTGCCTCCATCTGTTGCCAACGAGTTGCGACACAAACGGCCAGTTCCAGCAAAACGCTACGACAACGTGACCATCCTCTTTAGTGGCATTGTAGGATTCAATGCCTTCTGCAGCAAGCATGCCTCAGCTGAGGGAGCCATCAAGATAGTCAACCTGCTCAATGATGTTTACACACGCTTTGACATCTTGACAGACTCTCGGAAGAATCCTTATGTATACAAGGTTGGGAGCAAAATGTTACCATGTTACCACAATGTTATGTATTTGTGCAAATTTCTCTATTTCTCTAATACAGAGGAAGGAATGCCTACAACAAGATAGTGATGATAATGAAAATGATACTCTTTTATCTTTTGTGACCCAAACTAGAGAATTTGAGTGGTTTTAACTACAACTGGTTGTGCAACTCAAATCCATCAGTTGAGACACACTGCCTCAACTCCCTGTTATAATATGTTGCAATTGAGTATATACAAGTCAGTAAGAGAGTATTTACATCAACTGACTTGGGTTTTTCTCCATAAGAAAAGTAGTACTGAGTTCCAAACAAATTGTAGTTTTACAGAGGGACTGCGCCATTTTATAGGCTTCATGCAGCAGATTTACACTCTAGGCTTTCAGACAAGAATGCACTTTAAAAAGTCAAACAGACTTGGCCACTTGCAAGGGACTGGCATAAGGCACTGGGTCACCAAAAGAAGTAATATTTACTCTACAAGCTCAATGACTAGGTGGTCCCAGGTTATTTAGCGGGGCTCTAAGAGGCCCTGAATGTCTTAAAGCTGACGTAAGTGTTTAAGCGTTTGTCTTAGCATGTTTCAATTTATTTCTGGCCGTAGAGCAAGTCAAAGAACTATCATTGTTGCACATTACACAATGGGATACAGTGATTTTACATGAGCCAAAAATAAATTGTTTAAATTGGGTTTTGATGTCATTTAGTTGATGGTGTGATAGAATGACAAATTTGCTCTTTTTCATACAGGTTGAAACAGTGGGTGATAAGTACATGACAGTGAGTGGCCTTCCAGAGCCATGCACACACCACGCCCAGTCAATCTGCCACCTCGCTCTTGATATGATGGAGATTGCTGGACAGGTCAAAGTGGATGATGAACCGGTGCAGGTGTGATGCGTTATATGGTTCTTAGGCTTCAGAAAATATTTTCTGTATTTCTTGGCAATATACCCATCGAATGTTATACGATGATAGAGGTGTGAAACTTAATTGTCACATATTACATAGATTATGGTGTTATTTGTAAATGTGACAAAAGTAAAAGTTGTACACCACTTACTTACCAATACAAAGATTGTTTTTTCCTTTTTATTTTTATTTTTATTTTTAGCTAGAAACAGAAACATGACAACAACTACAGGCCAGGATGATGCCTTTATCCTTTTTTTGATGATTTTCAGAAGGATTTCAGAAGGACAATTATCTTAAATATGTCTGTTCAACTGGACATATTTTCATGCTGACGTAACAAGCAGCAATAAGTTTGATGTAAAACAGCAGACTTTTGTTTAACTGACCGGTTGAGTTTGTTATTGTATTGATGACTCTTGAGACTTAACTTTGGAAAATCATGTCTGGTTAACAAAAGTCTGTTTACTAGGGACATGGCATTGGCTGAAGAGGAGTCCAGTTTGGCACCAGAAACAAACTCAAATCATCTTACCATCCTGTGGTTAAAAATAGATTTGCATTACATTTGTCCCAAACAGTTGGAGCTTGTTCAGGCTCTGAGGACAACGAGCCTCATACCAACAAGTTGAAATGTAAACATTAATCTATAGATTCTTCAAAACGCTACAGTGTTTTGGAATTGTTAGCTCATAGCAGACTTAAAACACTGCATCTAATTTTGTCCATGTACTGATTTCTGGCAAAGTTACCATACAACCACCCACACAGTAGCTAGCTGTAGGAATTTGTGCCAGCAGATATTAAAGGAAACATTCAGCTGGATAGGTGCTTATCTGTAAGGTCTCTGTTTTATTTCTGTCTCTGTGGAACACAAATCATTTACAGTGTCTATTGTTTAACTTTCACACAGACTGATTCACGTTAGGTTCTTTTCAAACTCATGCCCAAACAATGAATTTACTGTAGGCAGATAGTTTTGAAATGGCTGAACAATAGATGTGTTCTAGGTGTCGTCATGCGCCAATTCAAGTAATGAATTTACATCTTGTCAGCAAAGAGCCATTTCTAGTAGTTTTCCTACCAGTTTTCAGTACAGCACCTACATGTTTCCTGATAACTGATTATCAATAATGTGGATATGTCATGTCCATAGGAATATCTTTAACTTTAGACATGTTTATTTGCTGTGTGTTAAATGACAACTGACAAACAATTCAATTACAATGGATTGCATTTACAGTGAGTTATGGTCAGCGTTGTCCTCTTTTGCCAGATCACTATTGGGATCCACACAGGAGAAGTGGTGACTGGCGTGATTGGCCAGAGGATGCCCCGGTATTGCCTTTTTGGGAATACAGTCAACCTCACAAGTCGTACGGAAACTACCGGTGAAAAGGGGAAAATAAACGTCTCAGAATACACTTACCGGTAAGCAGAAGCACCTTCTCGTGTCAGATCTATGGCACAGTCATGGGTTTTCTAGTTTTGCATAATTGTGTTATGATGTTTGCAGTCGGGCAATAAGGTGGGTCTGAGGGAGCTTTGAAGCAACCTTGTAAATGGTAATCAAGGGTACATGGGGTAATGTGTTTGTACAGTAGTAGACACTGATGAGGAGCTGGAATCCACTGGAAATATCAACCAGTATATGAGCAACCCTCGACCTTTCTGATGAAACAAAAGGCTTACCAAAGAGTCAAAAAAATAATAAGATACAACAATCACATGGAATTGTACAGATTGAGTCAGCTTTGTCATGGAATTGTTTTTCAGGTGTTTGCAGTCTGCCGAGAACGCTGACCCTCAGTTTCATTTGGAGTATCGGGGACCTGTGACCATGAAAGGGAAGAAGGAACCAATGAAGGTGTGGTTTCTGTCTAGGAAAACCGCAGGCACAGATAGTTAAACACATTTAAGGCTTCCCTATGTGCTTATTGATTTCTAAAACAATACTAGAAGACGTAACACCACTGGCGTCATCAGACACTAAATGTCACCATGGTACTGCCTTCAGAAAATTTAAATGTTGATATTAATGTAAATTTTGATGCAAAAATGACATGGATCAGGCCAAATGAGACAAGATAGATAGATAGATAGATAGATAGATAGATAGATAGATAGATAGATAGATAGATAGATAGATAGATAGATAGATAGATAGATAGATAGATAGATAGATAGATAGATAGATAGATAGATAGATAGATAGATTGCAGCAGCATAACAGTATCACAAAAAACAGAATATAAAGATATAAAATACAAGGCCTAAATACAATAAAATACACA
>CABFOQ010053555.1:23372-40455 GCA_900660455.1 Gephyroberyx darwinii
CAATACTAGAAGACGTAACACCACTGGCGTCATCAGACACTAAATGTCACCATGGTACTGCCTTCAGAAAATTTAAATGTTGATATTAATGTAAATTTTGATGCAAAAATGACATGGATCAGGCCAAATGAGACAAGATAGATAGATAGATAGATAGATAGATTGCAGCAGCATAACAGTATCACAAAAAACAGAATATAAAGATATAAAATACAAGGCCTAAATACAATAAAATACACAATGAACATGAAGTCTATGGCTGAATAAGCCCCGCTGCTTCATAACCATGGCATGGAGGGGGTGGGAGACATTATTCATGATGGACACAAGAAGTGATTATCTATCCACAGACAGATATTTGTAATACAATGAAGCAAAGTTGGTTAAAAGTGAATTTGAACTTGAGTGACTCTTTGATTTTTTGATCTTTGCTTGATCATGTTCTTTCATGGCCTCTCCTTTCTTCCAGACACACCATAT
This sequence comes from Gephyroberyx darwinii, assembly GCA_900660455.1. Classification (NCBI taxonomy): domain Eukaryota; kingdom Metazoa; phylum Chordata; class Actinopteri; order Trachichthyiformes; family Trachichthyidae; genus Gephyroberyx; species Gephyroberyx darwinii. The sequence goes on from CABFOQ010053555.1 coordinate 23,853, forward strand.
GTTTAGTGATTCAAAAGTAGTTAAAGTTGATGACGTAGTACACTCAAGGTTGATGCACTTTTAGGGTGCATTGAAGCTTTTACGTGAATGGAGATTGTTTTGAAGGATCCTTTTTTCACAACATGTACTTAGTATAAAATATACAAAGGTATTGCGTATACTTCTGAACAGATTTTGATATTGCCAACATTTTTTCAAGTATCTTCTTATCAGCCTAAAAAACTAATGTAACATTAGACAAGTAAGTTCAAGCTTTAAGGGAGTTGATGCCAAGTAATATATGTTTTAACCCTCATCTTTATTCAATATTAGAATAGGCAGAATAAATATTGTAAAATGGAGATACAAAAATATCTGACTTATGTGTATTATGATCACCATTTCAGACTCCACACTATTCTATACATTGAAAGTCAGTAGCTTAATATCATGTTTGCTGCTGATATTTCACACGAGGCAGATCTTTTGAACGACCTTTACTCCAAATGATGTGAGAGTTATAATCTGTCTTATATTGAATATGCTAATTTGGCATTCAGAGCATGAAATGTTTAGTTCAGCTGAACCAGAGCAAGTGCCCTTCTGTAAGCCTCCTTCAGTGTTTGTCTAGATTTGCCTCACAAAGCTCATTATAACAATTGAGCTGTATACATAGAAAATGTATACAAAAAAGCCCCTGTTCATCAGTTCTTTGCCTCAGAAACTTCTATGCCAGCTAGTTTTGATGTCGAAGTGGAAGAGGTATTTCATGTTTGGTTACTTTGTATTATGAAAGTCACAAGGGTCTATCTGATGTAGAATAAGCACAAAGATGTATTGATACAGTGTTTAAGCCATAAGTATATCTTTATATATCTATCAACCTATGATTGAAATGATCCCATAATTTGGAGTAAGCACTACACAGTATCTTATAGGAGATATGCAGTTCTCTGCTTATGTCTCACTTTATGTCTACACCTATTAAATAATTTTAAATATTCACCGTTGTTGACATATTCTTAAAGAACTATATATTTATTTGTTAACATTATGTTCTTTGATATTTATTCTTTTATCATGTGGTAAGAAATCTATTGGCCAAAATTTCATATACATGTGATGGGAGAGAGAGAGAGAGAGAGAGAGAGAGAGGTTGGGGATAAAACTATGTGCCTCCATAATCATTTTAGCAAACCTAAATTGTTCTGTGCTGTATGTGTGGGATTAATTTCACATGTATTTGTATAATATTTTTTTTCACAATGTGTTATTCCAAATTCATTATTATCACACTCTGCATAATGTCCTTGCAAACAATCTGCTGTTGTACTGGGACTGATGCACACAATCCACAACCTCTGCATATTGAAGTATTGTGCCTCCAACCCATGTGTAAGTAATTGTAAGGTGCTTCTTATATGATTGCATTTATTTTGTGTGTGTGTGTAAGAAATGATTGTTATATCTGAACACTATTTTGTTGCGGGAGGTGGTTAATAAACAGGGACAGGTCACCATAAAATTCTTGAGATGTGTTAATTATTGTTTCTTTCATTTTTACTATAAAATAGACAGGTGAAACTAAAAATGACAGCTAAAGGTTTACACTGAGGCCTAGAAAAGTTTTTCAAAACAAGACCATAACTGCAGCTTCTGTGTTACATGTAGCCTACAGTGCACTACAACTATAGGGTTAGAATCAATAGAATCAACGTCCACTTCCTGATGGATCTCTTTTGGTACACTTCAGGATGGCTGCATTAGAATGTTGATGTCGTCGTCATGGAAACGAGCATTGTGGACAGTGCACAAGACACAGAAAGTTGGAATGTTCAGCATGGCTGCCATCAGAATGCCTAGCTAAATGACGCCATCGCCATAGTAACACGATGTTCCTTGAGTCCCCTGCACTGAACCAATGCTGATCATCCATGATAACATTACAACATTACACAAACATTCTGTGACAGCCATCTTGAGGTGAACCAGTCAAATGACCATTCAGGATTGCTGATTTGATTTAGGTACGGTCATTCTAATCATTCCAGTTCTGTGGCTACAACCTCGTCTTGCATGCAGCCTGCTTATGGAGGCGCCTATTCTGTAGGCTAAATCAATAAAGCCTCGACTTCCAATTTCTGGTGAAAACGGAAAAATAATGCTGTTTGACCTTTAGTTTCACTGAGGGCAGTGTTGAAGCACAATTCAGGGAAATGAGCCTTGGATGCAGAGCATTGACAGCTTGAGAACATATTTATTGTAGTAAAGTCTTCCCTCTAGTGGCCAGTTAAAGGATTACAGTACTGCGGAGACAAATCCCTGAATTTGACACGATTCACAATACCATGATGAAACTGGAGATTACAGACACAACCGCTGCCATTATGATCACAAAAGTTATAAAGGTAACTATGTAATATAACAAACTTGATGATTTATACTATATATATAGTATATATAGTACCAGAAAATTGTTCTTTAGGCTTGTACCATATCAGCACCCCTTTTGATGCTATAAAGAACCCTTTTAGAATGCATGAAATGTTCCATTACAGCAGTATAAGATGAAGTTTTTAAGGTCAATACTGGTTCTGATTTTGTGTTTTTCTATTTCAACAGTCACGAGTAATTGCAGTTCCATATAAAACTACTACCTTAACCAATGAAGCCTGGAAAAACCCTCCTTTTTCTGGGTGTAGGTGTAGCTAGAGTAAGCAAAAAACACTTTTTGGCACTTGTTTTAGCTGAAAGGTGATCCAACTAGGGCATACCAATTGGGATATAATCCTGTTAATGATTAACTCCCAGTGCTTAACCAAATATGTCTGCTGCTCACCCATCGATTACATCACTCGAGTGAGTAGAAAGGTTTTTTCCACGATAACAGACTGTCAGACTTAGATAAGGGGCTGTTTGTGAATGCATTTGTACTTAATCCCTTAAATTTTTAAATCCTAGTTTAACAGTTGTTGTTTATGCAGGTAGCCTGGTAGTTTTGAATAAGACGTTTTAGTGCTATTTGTTTTCACAAACATTTTTAGTGCCTTTCTTCTCTGCCCTCTGAGAGGCCATGATCTGCAACTGACATTTTATGACACTACAAATAGTTTGGAGTAAGTCAATTGGATCTAAAACATTTCTCTGTATCAGCTGAGGTTTTCCACTCCCACAGTTGGCTAGACATAAAATTTGTGTCCACTGGTGTCACTATAATATTAACTTAAAACTTCAAAGGTCTTGTTTATGGGGTCATGAAGAATGGGCATATTAAACACTATCAAAGATAATGTGTATCATTGGAAACACCTTATCAAAGTTAATATCAACATATTATTACAATGCAAATATGTCTAGCGTAATAAACCGAATGAGCAACTAAACGGGGTTCACAAAACTACATTACAGAATATTAAAATGGGGACTGTTTGTGTCACATCGTCCACCTGATCAAATCCAAAGTAATGCAAAATCTGTATGGTAACATATTTGCAGCAACACTTCTGCTCAGCAAATCTGAGTATAGTGTGTGATGATATACTGCATGAGATATAGGAACAAAAAATGTAAACATGAAAATCCTTCTGTAGGTCAGCATTCAAATAATTTATTTCAGTGTATTTCTTTATTTCTTGTACGGTCAATTGCCTCATGCTCAATTACTGTTACATTCTGAATAATGCTGCACTGAACACTGTGGCTGTGGTAGGCATGGACCATGGACTTGAAGTCTTGAACAAGAATATAAACCGTGAGCTTTAAACAGCCACATCAGCATACAGATACAATGGCAAGATAAGAGTTTGCTGGCTACAATCCCGGTTTAAAAGGAGCAGCACAGACTTTAGTAAGACACTCCTTACTGTAGAGTAGTCCACCATCGCACTAACCATGACTTTCAACGGCACCTGGAAAATAGAGCGCAATGACAACTATGAGAAATTCATGGAGAAAATGGGTGAGTGATCACTGGCGAAACGGGAATTTTATGGAATTCTAGGAACCATAATCATTTACCATGTGTAACTCACAATTAGAGGAAATATTTTCAATTTTCAAATTCAAAGACCTTATTGGGCGATTTGGATATGTAAAGCACATACTTTGAGTGTGATCACATCTTGTAAAGATATTTGCTTCTAAATCAAAACTAAATTGTAATTCATACATTCCTTCTGATAATTTATTTTTTGGGGATAAAATTTAGGGAATATTTTGAATCCAACACTCATCATTCACACTCAATCCAACACTCATCACATCATTTAAGACTGTCAAGTCAATAGAATCTGAGTCAATAAAGACTGAATTTGGAAACTGAAGCAGATAGAACTGGAAGGTTTAAAATTAAAACACTTGTTCCTTAATAACTTTGTACCTTTTGTACCTTTGGCTTTTGTACCTATTTACCATCTAAACATGCACATGTGCACAAGTAATTAAATCATGACTAGCTTCCTCTGATTGTTCAGAGTCTGTGAAACCTATTTGGTGTGTCTGTTGATAGGAATCAACATGGTGAAAAGGAAGCTGGCTGCTCACGACAACCTCAAGATAACCATTGAACAAACTGATAACAAGTTTCATATCAAGGAGACCAGTGCTTTTCGCACGCTGGATATAGACTTCACTCTGGGAGTTACATTTGAATACAGCCTTGCAGATGGAACAGAGCTATCAGTAAGCTGGATTGGCATCTAGTTTAAAAATCCCTCCTGTCATCTGAATTTAAGTCATTTGGTGTTATCTTTCTGTTACTTCAAATTACTTTGAGATGAACTGGCTATTGCATTCATTATAGACTTTGCACCTTTCTGTAAGTATTGCACTGAGTTGTAATAGTGAAGAGTTCATACATCAGCTGGAAAAATAATCAATACATTGAGGCTGGCCTTTTATTTTGGTAACCCCTGTGCACAATGCATTTTAATCAGTCCCTTGTACAGCCACAAAAATATCACAATAATGGACTTGTCAAGTGTACCAAGTGTATCTACAGGATTCATATGATAAGGAAATGTCATGTTTCACCCCACAGGGTTCATGGAATATTGAAGGAGACATGATGAAAGGAATATTCATGAGAAAGGACAATGGAAAGCAACTGACAACCACCAGAGTCATCGAAGGAGAGGAACTTGTACAGGTGGGCTGGCTTTATCTACATGATGTGTGTTTTATCAATTAGGGGCCAAACATATTTTTTATATCACACTTTGTATGTATAACAATTACTAGAAAGACTGAAATGGCCTGTCTAATTATTACTCAGAGTAAAACTAATGACTAATATGACTAAAATAAGACGCAAGGAAACTATGAAATATTGTTGTAATTATATCTGACATAAACTTTCTCAAACAGAGCTACAACTACGAAGGTGTGGATGCAAAGAGGATTTTCAAGAGGGGTTAAAGCAAACTGGTGCAAGGAGCCACAAATTATGACTCTGGCAAATCGCCAACATGCAACAATATTTACCATTTGTAATGCATATATATGAAACTGTTTAAAGAGCTGGATTTTAACACTTAAAGTAATAAAGCCATTTCCTACCTACCTCTTGTCTGATTTTTGGTATTTTGTATTTGCTGATATTATAATCTTCATTAAAAGATGTGCAACCTGCCTGCTCTGTGGTGTGTGCAAGAGATATACAGTAAAAATGATTTTAGAGTGATAGAATAATTTAAAGTTTATTTAACAACGAATAAAAATAAATATATATTGACATCTACAAAAATATAAAGTGTAGACAGTTACACTTTACATGTTTCTTTTCAAATTGATCCGTACTTACACAATTCATGAAGCATTCACTGAAGCACCAACCATTCAATTCAGCATTCATTTAAGGTCAAATCCTAAGCACACACAAGAATAACAGTAGGATTCAGCCAATCATACAGGTCCTACACAGGCCATAACTTATCATATGACCCCAGTGACATAATATATAACTTTTCTTTTTGTTCTTGAGTGTTGATGTGATACACTGTAATTAGGTTTTGTATGCGATGTCCCCATAAATTGAGTACAAAATATGAATTGATGCAGTGCCAACTGTGACAGGCCTCTAGAAAACATAAAGCCTTAACTGAAGGCCAATGCTCATGGGTGTAAAACAATTTCAGCTTCCTTATCCATGTGTAAAAGGTATAACTCTCTCACACACATATGCGCACACACGTACACACGTACACACACACACACACACACACACACACACACACACACACACAGAGGATAAGATGTATCTGATAAGATATATCTGATCCACACAGAAGACATGTCACTATTAGCACTGCATATTGAAAACATGTGCATGACAAGTGTGGTTACACTTATGAACGTCATCCCACTGAAAATGTGAAGGCACTCTTGATACAACTGAAGACACAAAGTTCAGAATTCAAAATATAGCCTGTGTAAAAACAATAGTATTCCTAACAATACAACATTTATAGAAACAAATTCAATAAGAAGAAAAAAATGTCATAAATAAATGACAACCAACAACCAGTTAAAAAAACACAGAAAACAGATTGAAAGTGACACAAATAAATACGTCATGACCATTGACAGACATGAAATATGCTCTGAAAGGGCTTCAACTAATTCCATCAACATAATCACTAATTTTGATTTCTTTACCCAGTGGATCATATGATCATATGATGGACAATTTAAGTTGTTTAAAGCCATCTTTAAATCATTTGTCAATACTGTAATTGTGTCACTGTATTTCAGTGAGAGATGTTCTGTGAGCGATCACAGAAGACTATTCAATGAATGAAATTCTTCATAGTTTAGTTACATTTTAGTGGACTCAAATTAAAAGCTTAGTGTGATTAAATCTCAGCAACAAATCTAGAAATGTCATTAGCTTGTGTCATGTATATATATATACATATATCATATGTATATATGTATATGTATATATATACATATACACACACAAACAGATTCAGTGACCTTTGGCTATTTGCAGATAAAAGTTAGTGACTTAAGTTAAAATGGTTGCAAAACACGATTAAATACAATTTCTGGATAGAAAAAAACAGCAGGAGCGAATGAAAAATTATTTAAATGGAAGAATTTTTAGGAACAATATTCTATTAGACTTGGCAATTCTAGTGGGCACAATAGGAAACATGCTGATTGATATTAAAATTTTAAAGCTGAAAAATACTTTTTACAAGTTATCAGGAATGTTGTACAGAATACAAAGCCTTAACAATAGGAAATCTGCTTTTAAAATAATCTCATCCAGTAACTTTACTGTATGCATAGCATGTCTTGTTTTGCAGCGTGTTGTTTGCATCATACTTTTCTATTTACATAGGATGTATAACCTACAATATGAGTCCTTAAGTGAACAAGAGTACAGAACAACACTCAAGTGTAAATTCAAAGTGGGTTTGAGCCTTCTGTAAAAAAAAAAAAACTGCCTATGTAAAATGTTTTAAAATCATTTGTGGTTATGAATAATGACTCAGTGAAGTAATTACCTTTTTGGCTGTCATTCCTAAGCCATGAAACAGTTAAGTTAAATAAACCCATAAGAATTTATGTCTGCTGGACTCACAGTCCATTATCTTCATGCTCATGCTTCTATACTGCACACAATGCTATTAAGACTTTGTAAAGGCCACATGCAGGTTTCATAAAATTATTCTTAAGAGCAAGATAATGTGGTGTTGTGTTGCATGTTCAAATGTTTCTATGTGCTGATAATATTGTGAGATAGATATATTATTTATGTTGCCATCATTCTTTTTAAATAAAAAAAATATAGAGCAAATATAGAGCTGTATAAATCTGTCTACTTAAAGTGTAAGACTAAAAAAATATAATATGACATCACTGTGGTTCACAAAAACAGATGACAAGCACCAGCACATACAAAGGTAGAATACACAAGGTTACGCCATCAGCATCATAGCATAGAGTGGCCTACAGAATCACTCAAGACCTGCCCCAACCACAAAGATTCTTAGTTGACTACTTGTAGGATTTTGTAGACAGTACAATTAGTCACTTTTTCCTTTATTAATGTCTGCCAGCAATTGAATGCAGTCATGCAAAATTGCCATTGTAGAAGTGGCATTTATCAAAGACCAATACATATTTATGAATAATGGCGTGGTGCCAGAAGGGTGCCTTTAATGTTCCAGGAAAATGTACTTGAAAATTCATCAATAACAATGAATCGACTTGAAATATTTGCCCACAAAGACCCACAAAACCAAATAGTCAACTGGTTGACTGGGAAGGGACAAGGATTGATGATAGTTGAAACAAATCATTATCTATGACTATATATGTTTTAACATCTGTTCACTGGCAATCTGCAGCCCCCAATGCACTTAAAGTCAGTGAGCTGCCCAAAAGTTAATGGAAAAACCCATCCAACATCTGCCAATGATTTCAAAATTTACCCTCCACCGATAGATGCACACCTGATAGATGCACACTTGGCAAATAAATTTCAATTCGTAGCCCCTCTGCATTTTATTTTGTTGTGTAGGATGACATCATTCTACTGAGTCTGATACAATACATTTACCAAATCACTCGATCTCAACATTGTGATGCATTATATCGTCTACATATAATTACAGTATAATCAATTTAACTTCAGCTGTTTTCAACCAATTTAGACAGTTTCATGCCTTACCTCACCAATATCACCATATCTGCAGAATTATAGCACAACAAAAAGAAATCAGCATTTTAAACATAACAGAAAGTGATTAAAAGAGAATAATAAGTTAAGGACTCAAAAACCATTTGAGCAGACTGAGTACAGCTCAGACAGAAACATTCCTGTTGCAGCAATACTGGGGGGAAATGGAAGACATTTTTAGTGATAGTTGATAATCCAGTGAACAATACTTAACAGCATTTCAAAATAAGTTATAGTTATGTAAAAGCTTGCATAAATTCCATTAAATTTGAAGATGTTGGGCTCCAGATGATATTTCCATTCTGTAAACTCTTTGGCATCCAGTCCAGTCCACACACATAGATTGATTATACTTTCCCTTTAATAGTAAATACTGAATGATTTGTTCATACTGCACTGACCACTGTCCATCCATGTAAACAGAACTTACCGAGTAATACCCTCATAAAAAACCACGCTCATCCAGTCCTTTGGCAGTCACTGGGTTCCACTTTGCTGTGGGCTTATTGCTATTATGGCCTGTAAAAAAGAAAAATACGAAAATGTTTTTCAGTAAAAGGTTTCATGTCATGTGTGTACAGTGACACCACAGCAAAGAAAAGAATACCTGGATATTGTAAATGTTATGCTTCCCAAGTATTTTCAGGCTTGCAAGTATAACACTGAGAGGCTTACTTGTATCAGGTCTGGTTTTTGGCGCATCTTGTGAGTGTGTGTCCATGGGGAGTGTGTGGCTGGCATCTCTGCGCTCAGTCAAAACCACTGTCCGTGGCACCGTGGCAGAGAGGACGAGGGGTCTCTGGTTGTGGTACTTGAGGCGGTATGTTTCCGTCATACAATTGTCCACATTGAAGTACGTTGTCAGAGAAACCTCCTGGGCAGGCGCTGCCCGCTCCACTCCTGCAGGCCTGTATCCAGTTAGTCTTTCCTCGCTGTCACATGATGATGGAGTACTCCTCTCTGGGTCAGAGCCTGACTTGGAGCTTGCATCTGAGTAGGGCCTGTTGCCTGAAATTTCAGCCTTCCTGGGAGGACTAACGTAGGATGTGGTTCCTCTGGTAGAAAGACGCGGACTTGGTGGAAAGGGTTCTTGAAGCAGCCTAGGGCGGAACACAGCATGGCTTGTTTCACCCTGGTGAGGAGAGATTTGCTGGGCGGGTCTAAGGTGAGGTGACACGATTGTGCCTAGCTGACGTTGATTGGTCAGCTGAGAGGGTTCTGCTGTCACGTTACGGTGTGGCAGGGTTAGACGAGAGCACTGGGAATCAGAGGTGACGGCCTCACTGTTGCTGGAGCGGTAAGCACTGTCCCTGTCCTCAGGCTCAGAGAGAGCAAGATCATCTGAGCTGTTCCATTCTGAACTGCTGGTTTTTGCAAAGTGCCTCAGGGCTGAACTTTCTCCATTGTGCCCTCTACAGTTTGTCATCTCTAGCTGTTCACTCTGCCAAGTCCTGTTCTCTGAATTAGAGGAATCCCTCTCTGTAGTCACTCCTTTCCTGGAGGTGCTTGTGTTGTATTTTGACTTTCGTCTATAGAAAAGAGAAAATGATTAAATCTATTTTTCAGAGATGATCATTTAAATTCCATAACAACCAAAATGCATACATTGAAACACAGCAACCACTTTTTCTTTTAATGAAAAAGGAACATTACCTTGAACTTGGACTACACTTTAGATGTGAATGTGAACCTGGATCATAGTTCTTTCCCTGAGTTTTCAGCTGATGTTTTCCTAGATGTAAAACAAAGAATCAATAGGCAGAAACTCCTAATATTTGAAGCCCATAGATATTCCCATACTCTCTGGGCTTCATAATGAGGACAATTGATAGAATACATACAATTCATAAAAAGTAATGGAAGTCAGAGCTATTATCAAATTAGCACAAAAAAAATAGAAATAAATAATGAATAAAAATAAATAATGATCAAAAGTAAAAACAAAGCAGACACAGCAGAGACAAGATCAAGAGCAAGGCCCTGACTGTGTGGCTGGGAGGCTTTTGTCCTCAGGACACATGGTGGCGGCAGAGTGTTTGTCTTCGAAGACTTTCCCACAGCTGGGTCAACCAGTCGGCCTGGTACACAAGTGCAGTGAGAGGCAGCATGCAAGCTGAATTCCTTCACTTTAAAAATAGAGGTGTTTTTTTTTTCTTCGCTGTTACCCTGGAGAGGTCCATGCAAAGATAAACTCTTTAACTGTTGGTTGGAAACGTTGGCTCTAGATACACATAGCTTTGATATTCTATCAAGTGAAGCACGTCTGCAGCATTGCGTTGAACAGAAAGATATTGACGACAATGCCAGCAGCATGTCCAGCTGTGCTATCTGAATGAGCTTTTTGGGATTATCATCAGATTAATGACTGTGCAGGGTTTACTGGGTGACTAGGTTAAAGAAGCCAGTCCAAGCTCAGAAATGAACAATACATTAATTATTCCTCAAACATTAGTACATTATAAGTACGTACAAATGTGTATAACCGTGTATGTATAAATGTACCTTTATCAAAAACAAAATACAACAACAACAAAAAACAAGATGAAGTGTGTGATTGCTCCCTCTAGCAAACAGTTGCATGGGTCATTCTTGGTCAAGAAATAAAGAGCTCTCATGTCACAAACAACGAATCACATAGTTAGTGCCGCACTGTATTTTTCCCTTAGTCTTAAGAATGAAATTGTGTAGAAAACACCTAATTACACACACACAGTCTCAAAACAACACATACTGTCTGAAGACATATTAAAAGTCTATGTGTGTATAAATCATCACTATTACACAAGTTATTGCTGTCATATATTTCAAAATCTCATCCATTTCTAGACTTGATTCTTATCTTTTCTTTGAAATCTCTTTGAAGAAAATGTATTGCAGTAACATGCAGATAAGAGATAAAATAATGTTTTGCAAGACTAAATAAACTGCAATCATGACAAAGGTCGAAGTGTTTATCTCTTCAAGCTCTTCCTTTAGCCACAGTCTTGCACTGATGAACGATGAACGTTCAATAAAGGGAATGTTAATTTTATCCAACTTTTGCACCTTTAAAAGCTGCCACCTCAGAAGCTTTAATAGGGAAAATGGTAAAGAACCTCTGTTTTTAAATCATTCATGTTGTTTAGATGTGTAACATTAATGAGGCTAAGAGTGACAGTTGGGTGATGATTAATAGGTGCTTTGCTGGCTCATGACCTGGACATCCGGCACATTATTGAGACATTCACTTTATCAGAAATCTGGGAAGGGATTTTTGGCTGGTAGTTATCAAGAATCTTGAAGAATAAAATTGCTGATAGCTGCTTGAAAACTGTGAGCGCAATGAAAATGTGGTCTTGGCCCACCTTTACACATAAAAATAAAAGTATATAATCAAGACAGATGGTGGTTTGCTACAAACATTTGGACGTGTACAGTATGATACTGTGTGGAAGGGCTATGTAAATTTAATTTCATTTAGTTCCAACTTTCACAGACATCATAGACCAACAAACGTTCTGAGGTCATGATATAATTCATGAAATAATTGGTTAGGTCATTACTGCACCTTTTGTTATTCATTGGGTTTTCACCGTCTGACATGTTCTTTCCACGCTCCAATGCTCTTATTTTATGTTTTTAACCATGTTCTTATTTCCCTTATGTCTTAATTTTGCTATTGGCGTTCCACACCAGACCATTTTTCTCTTTTTTTCTCTTCTCATTTTGTGTTTTTAAAGTGCTATATAAATAAAGTTGGTTTGACATTGTTGCCACAATATCGTATTTAAATACCCATCTGAAGCATTGATCAAAGGTTACTGACAGCAATAACCATAACCAGCCACTGGTTGTGCTCGTTCCATACTAATTTGTTACCAGCTAAGCCATTTACTGTGCCAGGAAAACTTGAGCATAAGTTCAAAATGTTGGAACTTACCATTATGTGGAGGTGAGCACATTGTGCTTGGCTTTGCATCACCTCCTTTTTGGTGCAGCTGGCTCTGACTGGAAACAAAAGACTCAAATTATTATGGATGTTTGTTTGGATGTTGGATGATGATTAGTCTGCTTTACAATCTCGCAAGGTTATTTTAAATTGTATTGCTTTATTATGTTTTCAGCAGGGTCTCTTTAATTGAAATGTCATTTGCTGGTGACATAAGAATCAGAAAAAGGAAATTCCGGCAACAATTGCAACAAAGATTTATTAGTAGTACGGACACATCGGGGTCAGTCGGCATCAGGGTCCATGATATGCAAGCTAATCAATAATTCTCCATCCACTTAATGCATATATATGATTAGCATGTTTTGGTCTGAGGGCTGATTTGACAGGCAAACTCATGTTGGCTTGTAGGCCTGTCCAGATCATTTACATTTATGACCAGTGGAAGGAAATCCATACAGACCAAGTTTGCATCCCTACCTAGCCTCAAATTGTCATTGTTGCCCCTTGTCAATTTGGGCTACATTTGAGCCAGGCAAAGGATACACTCTGCACTTTACATATGACTGAGTTATTTATGGGTTACTTACTTCTTTGTGGAGCCTTCAATTGTCCTCCCCAAAAATACAAAAGTACATTCAATAATAGACAATAGTTTCTTACCTTTGCAACTCTGGTGTTAATTTTTGGTCTTTACCAGCAAAGCCATCTACCCCAGGTGAGTCGGGATTGGTGGAGCCACTGCTAAGTCTATCACTGCTCTCGTAGCCAGACTCTGTCCGCTGAATAGTCCAGGTGTCGCTACGCAACAGGGTCTTGGGGCCACCCTTAAGTCTGCTGCCCTTCTGCGGGTTGGTCCGGCTCTCTGACTCTAGAGAGCTGTGGCTCTCTGTCTCATGCCGCTGCTCATCTTCATAGATGGTCATCAAACACTTCTGCTTCCGATCGTCTCGGTTCCGGACATATTCCCGCTCACGGTCTCGGCCTTGTTCAGTGTGCACCCTCTCCTGGGGTGAAGGCTTACTGCGCCGCGGGCTATCATGTTGCTGCTGACGCCGCTGCTCCAGTTCATTCAGTACACTGTCCACATTTAACACCTCTCGAATGGGTCTCCATGTGGACTTGGGTTTGCTGCGGCTTTCTCCACCCCCACCTTTATCCCATTGCTCCTGGCAGCCATCCTGATCATAGTGACTGGAGGACATATTGTTCCTCCGGCTATGCCCACTACCCTGTATACCAAAAGACTGCCCACGTGGCTCCTGAGATCCTCTGCTTGAATGGCTTAATGACTTCTCAGTCCGTGGACAGCCTTTTAATTTCTGGTCTGCATGTGGTCTCAGTCCGTTCTCTGGAGGAGAGGAAGATTTAGCATGCGTCATCTCTAAAAGGAGTGGACATTATTTTTTGAAAGACCACCGTGTTATTTTGTGTCTTTGCCACTCTATCGGAAATGCATACACTATATTGTACCTTTGTGTTGTGATGGGTCACATCTACGATGCCCTCTCTCCTTTTTAGATGTCTCACCAGGCCTCTGTAAATTCTCCATGAAAGGTTCCTGGAATTTATTTGGACTGCCAAGGGGACGTTTCACTGAGGAAGAAAATCATCAAAATGGCCAGTGAGTGGTTGCTCCATGATACAGAAAGTATCCTTGATGGTTGCATAATTCAACATGATGTTCTTGAACATATAATGACGATATCAATCCTGAACTAACCTCTACTGAGGCCTGACATCAACGGATGAGGTAGTAAATAATTGTTTTGTAGCCAAACAGAGTATTACAACACGTAATTCTCCTGCATATAAGCCATGTGCTTATGCTCCTGTATGCCCCTGGATCTTGTGATGCCTTCAAACACATTTACAACAGGGTGTACAGTGTTACAAGAGTGGCTCTCTTGAGGGTACTTAGCCTGAGGTTGGACTACAGGTTGGACTCTCTGACCAAAAAGGCCACCCAGCTAGCTCATTTCAAATTTCAATGCAGTAGTCTTCTTTGAACTGCAGTATTCTCTTGCCTTATATCTTTGCTGCAGAGGGGGCAGGAGACAAAGCAACAAATGTCACCAAACAACAGATGCCACTGCATCATTAGCTTTAATAAAATACACTACTGCTGCCATTGGCCAACCCTTTGATCCATTTCTGAGGATGTGTGAGCTGCAAACATCTGTCCCCTACTCTGCACATTTACCTAACACTTTCTTTCATTTATACTCTACTCTTCAGTATGACATCTAATAAGATACATGTATGATGAAAAAGATGGAAAAAATGCACTGCTGTAGGCAACCAAACAGGTGAGGGTGTTCAACAGATGCTCTTTTGTGAGGGGATAGAAACTGCATATTATTAAAAATGTGGACTAACACATGTCTTCCTTTCTGACATATAATGGTACTTTTCTACAGCATGCAATTTTGTCGTATCTATGTTCTTGCAGATGTAATTGCTATAAAACTGAACATGTGCTTACTGATCTCTGATTGGTTGTCTAGTTTGGGTACGCACCTTTTTACATTTCTAGGAGAATTTATAAATAATAATGTTTGCCATTTATTAAGTTCTCTGTCACACTGAATGATGAAGGACAGTAGGCCAAACATGTCAGTAGATTTTATATTCCTTTAGTTTCCTTTAGTCCTTTAGACTTACAAAATAATCTCAATAATGGTAACAGGTGAGGAAACTCTCTGAAAGCCTCTCTATAGCATACCATAGCAAACAATTTCATAATGCTGTGTGCATAGACACGTTAATTGGATGTGTTCATTGATAAAATGTTACAAACAGTTGTGAGCTATAGCGTAATGGATTTTCTGGCTTGTTCATATAGCCTCATGTTGAGGGACATCTGAGTGGTTCCACTGAAAAAACAATATAATATCATGTATCCCCTATGGATGGGATACACCTTACCCAACGGCCCAGCAATTAACCAATACACACCTAAAGAGTAGCCTGAAGCTATCCTGATAAAGAATCACACCCTTAATAGCGAAAATGTAACTTTGCAAGGCAATTGTTTTGTTAAGGTTATTTGCAATTGTAAGAGTAGATCTACTTTTCTAAGGTGTACTGTCACAGCAACATAAAAATGCTTAAACATAGCCTGTCAACATCATCATCAATAAACCACAAAATGGAATACTCTTACAAAATACATAGTAAAAAATACAAATAATGTTTAAAATACTGCTTCAAAGCCTTACCACTAAACCCTATTCAAGCCTGAAACGTGCTGAAAACTAACAAATCCATTACTTACACTTATTTTCATGAAAACAGGGGTCCAATCCCATGCCAGTAATAGAGTCTGAACACAACACTACAGCAAAACAATCCTTTTAAAAGAGCAAGGCGCCATAGTCAAAAACCGAGCAGATAAGTTAATGGAGGCTAACATCAGAAATGTCTAGGGGAGGAGTGAGAACTGTGGAGCAGGAGTGCGCCCGGCCCCAGGAGCAACGGATTAGGGAGGGAAGCGTGGGTGGTAATCTGCGTGCAACAGAAGCATCATCCTCATGTCATATTCAACCCAGCACACAGGCCAGGACAATCTTTCTGCCTGGGGAATGGTTTAATAGCACTCTCTCAATCCCGCTGCAAACCATATCTATAATTTGTCTAGTCAAATGGTTATTCTCATCACACTAACATTGTTTTAATATTTATTTTTAATATTTAATATTATTTAATGGTACTTTCAAAATTTGTTTTGATGCTCAAATAGATCGGGATTTTTGGGGCATGACACAAATTGAAGTTGATCAGTACTCAGTACTCTTTATCAAACGTTACTTTATACAGTGTGTTACTCCTTCAATCCACTTACAACTGGTGATGTTAACCTCCTTCATTGCCCTTACAGCAATTATTTTATGGCAGCAAATAACCACATTTGAATATATGTACTTATATATGTTCATAGCTTCACACAACAGCAAAAGTAGAATGTAGTAACTATGAGGACGCTGCAAGTTGTGTATATGTCATTT
>CABFOQ010053555.1:40475-66480 GCA_900660455.1 Gephyroberyx darwinii
CCATAATGTAAGTTACACCATAAGTTACATGGTGTAACAAATTATTAATTACTACATTTTATTTTTTATTATTATTATTATTATTATTATTATTATTATTATTATTATTATTATTATTATTAGCTTCCTAGTATTACATTAGCATGCATCAAAATGCAAAATGAAGCTTTGTAAAATATACATTCAAATTACATTTACTGTATTATGCAAGAATGACAAAACATAAATATAAACATTGATCACAACACCTTGAGTAATGTGCGTCAGCTATGGTATTATGATATATTATATTATAAAGATGTATTGCCATTATTATAATATTATAATGTATGAGTATAATAAGATGCTAAGATATATATACAGTATATTTAAAGTATGAACAGTGTGAAATGAATACTCTAGATAGGTACAGTATAAACAATAACGGCAGGATTAACAGAATGAACAGTGTGAGATGAATACTCTAGATATGTACAGTATAAGTAGTGCAAAAAATATAGATAAATAGAGACATATAGCGCCTCCCAGAGGGCAGGTGGGCAACTGGGAGGTGGGTGTGAAACTGCATAGATCTGAAGGCCCCAAAACATATCCCTAACATGTGATTACATGGCTGAATCCTGGAAAAGAACCACAGCTGGGCCTTTTCTTGCTCTCACATTGCTTGTCATTTATTTTCTTTCTTTCTTTTCTTTCAAAAGATGGTAAATACATGCATTTTGGAGAGCAAGGGCCAGATGTTCTTGTAATTGTATTAAATTATGTCCATTCATTCTGATAAAGGCTTGCCTTACCTGTCACGTCACCATTGGCTTTGTAACGGGAGCACATGGTGGTTTGCCTTGGTGCATCTTCACTGGAGATTGGAGTCCCCTCAGGATTGGTGTAAAATAAAAGGAGTGGCTGGAAATGTCCCCGGATACATTTAGAGGCAACATCTTTCCATCTGGATCCAATCTGGGGAGAGAAAAGTGGGATCTAAGAACATGTAACACACATATAATTGTGTTTAAAATGTAGTAGACTTGATGCCATTGAAAGAAAAAGTAGGATAATAACATAACCTCCACTAACCTCCTTTACAGTAGCATCGTCAAAAAACACCCATTTTGAGGATTTGGTGTGATAGGCAAAAGCTGAGTAATGTTTACTCGAAAAGCAGATCATCCCCACCAGATGTAACTCACTCCTTTTGGCATTCTCGTCAGTGACACGGTTAAAAAGCTGAAAGATAAAAAATTGCTCTTTGGCAGATGCTGAATCATCCCATAGTATGAAAATAAAATGTTTTTGATAGCCTAACTTAATGTTCATTGCTCAATATTTCAAAAATACAGATTACAATACATTGCCCTTCATCACTTTTACTAGTTTATAAGTCATAAGATAGGTGTGAACTTTAATGCCACTCATTTTGTAATAGTATGTGTTTAATTGTTCAGTTAATTGTTCATTTTGGAACAAACAACTAACAATTCTTCTTCCTATAGAGGCCCTTTCAGATGATGTGGACATAAATCCATATATTATTGTCTCTTGCAGTTGTTTTGGTGTTGAAGTGCATTTAGCCTATTCAGCTCTTACCCCAGAGAGGTTCAAGCATGGGCCAAGTGACCTAATGACATCGTCTGTAAGATCAGACTGCTCAGCGTCCCATACAAATCCAATAGTGACAATCTCTGGACAGTTCATGAGTACACGCCGGATCTTGATGCTCTGACCACAGTTACTCTGCAAAACATTCAATAAAAAAACATGCATATTATTATAAAAAACAAAAAACCTACTGAAGTTTGTCAATATATGTTTTACAGGGCATGAAAATAAATATCTAGGAAAAACAATACAAGCAGAGCAATTAGGCCCTGCTTTAAATTACAGATGTAATGTCATTGTGCATCATACAAGTCCTTGGGTAATCCAGAGATCACACACACATGCACACGCACGCATGTACGCACACGCACATGCACGCGCGTGCGCACGCACGCACACACACACACACACACACACATATACACACCAGAACAAACAAAAATATTTTCTTTGATGTGATTTAGCACTTCAAAAATGACCACCAAATTGCTACTATAATCAAGGCTGGCTTTAGAATAGAATAGAATAGAATAGAAAAACGTATTATCCATTTCTGGAAAATTGTCTTTGGCTTCACTATGGTTGCATTAAAAACAACAATCATCATCATAGACACAAACAGACGACACAGGACACTGCATAACCCAACACAACACAACATAACAGGAAACGTTCACAAGAAATACACATGATGTCTGCATAGTGTCATTAAGTCAATACTGTAGCGTGTGATTTGTGGAAGAATAAAGGGTTAAGGCAACAGAAGCACTTAGCTACACCAATCTGACGCACACTGAAGTGTTAGACAGCAGTAGCCAATACAGATGAGAGGGAAACAGTGGATAAGCCCTTACTGCTATTTATATCCTAACACTAGTCTGGCACCCTCTCCTTCCGGCTGCTTCAAGTGCAATGTCACAGCAGCAAGCACAGAGAGTCAGTGTCGTCTGCACATTTGCAGGAATCAGTTATATTCATTATACCTGTTCATCAACATATTACTTGTTAATAGTTAAATGCAACAGATGCTTGCGAACACATGAGAAAGACATGCAAAAGTATTCAACCACCACTTAAGCTGTAACTGTCTGTAACCTCTTTTAGAACAATTTAAAGAGTACGACAAGCAATGACCCTAAGCCACATACCGGACAGCTTCGGAGGTCACCTGTGGTGTTTGCTGCCTGCAGCAATTCTCCAAACATGTCTGACCTTAGACGTTCATTCTTCCCCATCACGCGATCAACCTGCTGGCTGTGGCATAAAGAAAGAGACTTTGTGGATGGTGGAAGACTGGGGTTTTCTTGAAATGGAAAATGTTATAATTTACACCAACATTTGTACCCTCATTGAGCAAGTGCTCCTGTTGAAGTTCCTCAGCAATTCACAATGAGACCAATACACATTAACACACAGCCCTGGTGTGCACAGTCTGCAGGTTATTCTTATTTGTTCACTCCGCAGTTTCAGTGACAACAGCATGCATACAGAGAGTGAACTGAGCAGGTTCCTCGCTCATGTTGCACAAAAGGGAGAAGTAGCCTAGTTACTTGAACTGCATGAATAACCAAGACAGAATGATTATCTTCAGTCCAAGATTTTTGTTGCACTTCAAATTATTATGACCAATTGATTAAATCACCTCAGGAATCATAGCAAAATCCAGTAAGAGGCGTGCTTGATGGTCAAATCTGATACAGATCCCACCCTAAAATTACAGCAACATCCTCAAGGTAAAGTGCAGGACTATATATGTGTGACTAAGGACTACAGTAAGGTTGAAAACAGTAAATACTTCAGGACCTGAAGGGAAAAAAAGATGCTAAAAAGTGCAATAAATGTTATCCCCAAAATCATTAAGACAAATAATAATACTAGTAATAAACTTTATTTGTATAGCATTTTTTAAAACATTTAAAATGTTGAAAAATATTTACAAAGTGCTTTACAGCACGAAAAAAGAAAAATGCAATTAAATAAATAAATAAAGAAATAAAGAAATAAAGAAATAAAGAAATAATAATAATAGAATCAAGGTGTATACAAATTTAAAACAAGGAAATGAAAAAGCAAAATAAACAACACAGGTGCAAGAATAAAAAATGACTAAGATAAAACAACTACAATTTTATTTTTTTTAATGACTTGTTTATACAAGTGCTTTTTAATAGGATTTAAAAATAAAACTGATTCTGCTAGTCTGATCCAGGGTTCTGATGGCACCTTTCGTCTTTAGCCTTGTGATCATAATATTTAGCAAAATCAGAATCAGTATTTTAGCCATAACTGCAGAGTTTTATATCCCATTTTAATAAATGGAGCTACTCACCATAGAGCAGTGGTTGAGACATAATGCACTAATTCTGTGAATGGGTGGGGGTCTGAAGATGCACCACAACACCGACACACAAACTGAAGAAGAAAAGATTAACACGATTTTACAGATTACTATAACAATTCTCATTAACACTTACTAAATGATATTTACACTGCTTTTACTCCAGTAAGAATCCGTTATTCATCCGTTATTATTTCTATAGCCTAAACTGTTCAACTCATTATTGTCTGGCCATACAGTGCTCTCCCAGAGCTCACTGGAAGAGAATAGCTTTGGCTGGAAACAGTTTCACAAGTGGCAATGTATTTTAGCTTATTTTGCATTTTCATTATTTTGCTGAGTTACTTATTTAGCAAATTAAATGACAATTTGCTTTGGAAAATTATTTACCTGCTCATAAAGCATCATTGCAAACTTCTGGTGAGTAATGCAGGATTTGGATGAACAAGCATCAGTTGCAGTGTCTGCAACTATGTGTAAATGAATCCGCTCCAAGATGTTCTCCTAATATGTGAGAAATAAGAGTAGTTACAATGCCAGAGTTGAATACACAGTAAATATTACTGACCAAATTCATATACAACTCATAATAACATATTTGGTTGGAAACATCATTAATATATAAGTGACAATGATACTGTTTCTCGAGAACAATTAGCAGAAATACAATGGGGGAAATGTCAGTTAGACTTAGCTACTGCTGACCTTACCCTTTCCCCAAGACGTCCATAAACATATTATATACAATATAATGGACCAGCTATGATGCAAATTAACAACACTGACAACAAAATTATTTGCAATGATAGAATACGCATGCAGACAGAGACTGCAGCCTCTGAATTTTAGATTCAGTTTAGGATTGCACTGGTGAAGAAAAACCCAATACTAAAATATTGACCTGTAAACTGGTATGAGTCTAGGTCACTTTACAGGAGAAGCAGCTCAAAACTGTTAAAGGACATTTATTTTTCAGTAGATGTCAATGTTCTTTAATCTACCAACAAAGAAAGTTTAGAAGTAAGTAAGTAAGTAAGTAAACCCACAGTCCTAACAGGTCCAAAATCAGCTTTAAAAGCCAGAGGCCTAAATGTTTTACACCTACACTTAGGTATACTGGTGACAACACAAAGCTGAGTCTGCGACCTGTGCTTCCTTTTCCTACAAGTCAACAAACTAGGCTTTCGGGTCACAGATGACCCTGCACTCATAACATTAATCCACAGTAGTGTGTAGAGGTTGTTCATGTGAATATGCACTTAAGACCCAGCATGCTCCCAAACTGAAGCCACCGTGTAGACGTACAAAGCACTCAGCAGCATCATCCATGAGGCCGAGCTGGAAACGCTGCTCATCCTTAAAAGTTTCAGCTAGGGCATTACGCAGACTGTCAGAGGGCAGGACGCGCTCCCTACTCTGTTGAAACTGGCTGAATATACTCTGAAAAAAGAAAAACATTTTGTTGTTGAATATGGTATACAAAACTGCTCATGATTAGGGAGAATACAATCAGTGAATGAACACAAAAACATAACTGGTCATAATACTTATGACCAGTTTACCACTTTCCAAGACTCCCATTGTATCATCAGAAATATTTTGACCAGGAAAATCATGAACAAACAGTCAACTAAAGAATTTAAATGGAAACAAGTTAATGATCAATGTACAGTATTTTCAACAAATACAAACCTTTAAAGCACAGAAAATGCAGGCATCACCAAGACAAAAGTGACCTGAGAGCTGCCTCAGACTTCTCCTGAAAATGTCCAGCTGCCAAAGCACCTGTGAAGGTTGAACAACAGCATGTTCATCATATATCATAATGAGATTCATCGTAACTGAAACTGTTTGTAAAACACTGATAATGATATTTTCACTCAAGGGTTTCAGCAGTTGACTTTAAGGGAATATTGACATCTCAAACTAAATGACACATTAGCAGAGATGAGTGTGTTACAGTGTTTTGACATTTGATGTTGAAGGTTGGGTATTGAGACAGATTTGTTCAGCGAAGTATCTGTATTTCAGTAATAGTGGCTCTGTAGAATATGAACACTGACCTGTACAGCACTGTTGAGGAAGCAGCTATTCTGCCCAGGTTCATTCAGCAGGCCTTTGGTCAGAGCGAGAGACAGCATGCTCCCAGGCTGGTAGGATTTCTTCAGGCCCCCTCCAGGTTTTTTAAACATCTTCACCCATGCCATTGAGTTAGAGCCTGCGCCTGACAAAATATCACAAATTATTTACTTATGTTTGATATTTGATATTTAGTAGAGTGTCTGTCTGTGTTTGTTAAGCTAATTGGAATCCTAATAAAGAAAAAAAGAGAAATACAAATATATGCTTCATTAAAATCATCAGTTGATCTGAACAGAATTGTAACTGACCTTTGTGTGAAGATTTTACCACAAGTACCAAATACCATAACCGAAAAGTTTCATCTGCCCATTTAATGCAACTCTCCTAATGTAAATGACCACCTGTATATTTCAGTGAACATCCTTTCCTATCCGGGCCTCATCATTGCATGGTACTACAGAGGCGTAATAAGCAGCTCTGGTGAAAATTCAGTTCAGCTTGGTCCTTTTACATCACTAATCCAAATGACTGATTTGGTTAGACGCCAGATGAATCATGTTATCCACCTTCTCCGGAGATGGGGGGAGACTTGCTGCAGCTGGACATGCTGGGAGGAGGGAGCTGGTACAGCGGTCTGGCCATGGGCTCCATCCATTTCATCCCCACGCACCTCCGCAGTTGTCAGTTGAAGGCATTGTCAGGATCAGCCATAGGGCAACCTCAGCCTTGGACTACTGGACATTAAATGACAACCAGACAAAATCTAGGAGGGGAAAGCAAAGGAGGAGAAGAAATAAATCATGTGCCAAGCATAGAATTATTAGTGGAGCATGCGGTGTTGCACTACACATTGCAACTAGCAATGCATAACAGAAGAATATCCATACATGTAACACTTTTAACTCTGAAAAAAGTAGACCGAGTTCCCCACTCCTAACATAAACAAAAGAGAATATCAACACAGAAAGCCAAACAAGAAGCTGGAAATATTTCCTAATCAAAATAACTGCTCTTCATAAGGTAACAGGTAAACACTCATCAATGTTCCTTTTGAAGCTATGTACTGTGTGCATGCACTGCTCAGAAACAACTGAGTTAAGACCTGGGCTTTGAGTTGTGTCGCACTTCTATTATCTGCAACAGTGCTATTACATTAATACTAATTGTGATGGTTTAATGCAATACTTCTATTGCATTAAAACATTACACTATTCACAAAAAAACATAGTCAGTAGTAGTCAATGAGTAACTTTTCATTTGTGCACCAAAAACATAATTTCATCACAAGGAATTGCACATTATAACAGATGTTCAGATGAAGGTAGGTCATACTTGAACTGTTTTTTATTTATTTGTAGTCAACTCTGTCTTTTATACTACACTTAGCCCTGCCCTCAGCTTTAGCTTTTGTTCGGTATCGTTGCTTATCACTGATGTAAACTATTTAGGGTGCGTTTGGTGTCAGTGCCCAGGGAATCACACTGTTTTTCTCACAACCTCTCTGACACCATGTGATGCCATCGGCCTACATTCGTACATAATCGCCCATCTTTCAATCTAGGCTTCATCTGCTGTTGTTTTTTTTTTATTAAATGTGAGCTTCATATAAACCTTTCCATTTTCTGAACAGCTTCGATGAGAGAGGGAGACATGCTGCCAGCTGATCTGTGCGGCAGCAGCCCCCCTCGGCTACAGCAGCATAAATATGCCGCAACTTGCAATCATGACAAAATAAGAACAAAATAAGAAATAAGCAAGGCGCGTTGCACACTCACCTTAACGTTACAGACTGGGCGCTTGGCTGCTGCCCTGTAGCTGTAACAAGGGCGGTCCAGCTGTCAACACACGAATCCCACAATTTATACCCGAATACATCTAATAAACATCACTGCAGAAATGTTCAGTGGCATTTCTGGCACAGTGCAGCGTTTGCCACCGAGCACTTCCAGGCCCTCCGATACACAAACAGACCCTCACCTCTTCGATACCATGCAGATCCAGCCGGCACGGTGTTATTTCGATTACATTTCGTCCCTCGTCGCACGGCGGGGGCACTGGTGGTCTGTGTCCCACAATGTCCGACGCAGATTAGTGATGTTTGGATACTCAGGAGGTCAAACTACGCCCCTAGTGTAGCCTGGAGGGCACTGCTGTGTCGCGATCCCCAGTCCCTGCATGGCAAACTGTGTTCTCTCGGAAGGTCAGACTTCCAAATTGTCATGACGATAATGAGAGAAGACGTCACATGACTGCACTGGTTTCATAATCATGCAGCACTTACGGGACTTAACCCAGCCTGTGTTTTGTTTTTTTGTAAATCCACTGTGTTATCACTGAAATGTAGATTTTGCAAAATAAAAATACTATTTTGTAGTTGCATGTACGCCGGAAAGCAGGAAAGCATCCAGGGCCAAGCAGGCTTTGATGGAATTGAGGAGGAGGAAACTAGACTGAGGGTCCGAGGAGGGCAGAGTCAGTCAAATGTAATAACCGACCAACCATATGCTGATCTCAAAGACAAAAAACCCAAACAAATTAAAATATCCTGGTGCAGTTGCCAGATTTGCAAAATCATTTCACAAATTCAAGATAAAATGTGTCATTTTGTAACACTGTGAACCTAACACCATGCTGTTATTAATGCAGTGTACCATCATCTGCTGCTGCTATTCTTACTTTCTTTAAATATAGTGTGTCAATGGACCCTGGTAATTTATTTACAGTGTATATGTGTGTGTGTGTGTGTGTGTGTGTGTGTGTGTGCGTTTGCGTCTACAGTATGTGGGCCAGACTGTAAAAAATAGTGCCACATGTTATTGGTGAATAAACAGATAGCTCCTTGCTGAATTACTGTCCAGGAATGAAAGGTGTGGAAGAATAATTGCTCCAAATCATAGAGAAACCACTTTTAATGCTATCGACCTCTTTTTTTAGGTGCCATATACACTCACTCACACGGTACACAGTGTTTCTCTGATGTTATCGCAAGGAACTGCCTGGGTCTTGTTCCGTGAAATACGCTCTGTTGTTAGCTCAGACCCAGCAATAGCACTGGAGCCTCCCTAGAGACACTTGAAGCGTTCCTGGTATTATTTATAAAATGGTTGAAAATATTAGGCTCCACATCTCTCCTGCTGCCTGCTGCTCAGCTGAGTTCTGCTCTGTTGAGCTGTTGTGAACACCTTACCTCTAGTCCAAGAGAGGAAACTGCAGCTCACATAAAGCCCATCAACTGTTCCTGAGATTATTATTGCATCTAATCTATCGTCAGTAGTTTGTTGCTCACTGATATTCTCTTTTCTAGATTCCTGTGTGCAGTGGCACGGCCCTCCTAAAGAAAGTTAGACTATAGGCTATAGATCCCAGCAGCAGTAAATCCATAAATTACCATTGTAATCCACATTTTAAGAGAGTAGTTTAAAGTCATATGATTTTATGTATCAAAATTACCCTGTTGTACAAAAACTGTCCTTAATCTAAACAGTCACCTTCTTCGTTTATGCTCAATTTGAATCTTTTTAGACTTCAATGAGGCATATGACACCACAGACTTGCCATTAGGCATTGATTATCATGAAACCAGATGCTGTCCACAACACAACACCTAACACAAACCATGTTCTGAATCAAATCTAGATTCTAGATTCATCTTCAGCTTCACTGCGTGTGTACTCGTAGAGACCTGCTGGCTCAGTAGCAGACACTGGCCTCTATAAACATCAAATGAAAACACAACACCCACTTCCACTGCTATGCCACTGGTTATATTTCCCCATAAAACGTCAGTGGCCAACCTAAAATATTAAGTCTAAGAGAGAAATTCACACTCTTTATGAAGTTATAACAGTGAATGTGACAACATCCATCTGTACTATTCAGTGGTCATAGTTTATAAAGACATAGATGAAATGGAACATTAGTTACACCACATGGACAACTGGTATTTTTATGCAACCAACACTATTTGTTAGACTGGATTTAAGTGACATATTTGGCATGAAAAGTGAAGACTGTTACTTTCTCATGATTACAGAATGACCATCTCCACCTAATCTAAAACTGTGTCCGCACTCTGCTACTCTGTGTTGCTCTTTTTGAGGATGTAGACTGGACATCTTATTCAGGATCACTGCTTTACAATGCCATGAGTCCTTTGTGAGGATGCAAGACACAAAGGACACACAGGACACACATTTTTACAGATCTGTTACTGAAAACGTCAATTCTAGTTAGGAAATATTGTGTTGAATGTATTGAATTCATATTCATATTTCTTAATTTAACATTTGAAATCTGTATTCAAATTAGGTCTTCATACAGTGTCTAATCATTAATGGCAAGGCAATTACTCAGTTCATTGGTATAATATTGTGTATATTCTCCCCAATACAACTTTTAGATAACAGAAATACAACTTACTTTATATACCAATTTGTTTCTTATTATATCATATCATGATAAAATAACTCAGATTCTTTATTTACATACTGATCAATTTATTTTAACATTTATAAAATTTACAGGTCTACATTTTCATTACCAATGGAAATTTTTAGACCAACTGTATGGTTGAACATGCCTTTTATGATATTCTTTGGACAGAAAATTGTTTAATGTACAGGTAGTTCAGCAAACATTCAAGTAAACCCAACTGAAGAGCAAAAGCCGATATTGAAACATTTTGTTGTTCATTGCAAGTACCAACAAAGATTTAGGTATTTACTTTCAACCCCATTACATATTAAACAGCACTGATTAGTACAAAATTCTCAGTTAATGTTTTCTTGTCCTGTTATTCAAACGTAATACTACGGTTGTTGAACCAAGTATAAATTGAAGCTGGGCTACTAAATGACCTTTACTCTGAAATCACAGACAAGACCAAACCGTTACAACCAAGACCATGTTGCCAGGTAACACAAGGTTCATCTAGAGGTCATCGGACTCTGGGATGACCACAGGCTCCAGATCAACAGTGGGTAGGATAAGAGAGACGCCATCAGATATCCATCCCTGGGCTGTCCTGTTGAAGGTGGGCCGCTTCATGCCAGGCTCCTGGAGCTCTGGGTACCTAGGAGGGCTCAGGTCTATCTCAGGGAGTTTGAATGTGATTCCTCGGGGCGCTTTGTCAAAGCCACCAAAAGGGGTGGCAACCCTGAAAGTCAGATGAACTGTGTGAATGCTACTTTTTTCAGCACTGCTTAAACAAAACAGCAAAATAGCTATGACGTGCTTACCGGTTAAAGCATTTGTAGTCAGGAAGCTCTGGTTGTGGCTCAGGAACTGGCATTCCAAGTTTGAGAGTTTCAGCAAGGGCAGGGTCACTGAGGATAGCCTGGTCCCATGGGGAGTGATAGGACTTGGGCATAGCTGTAGAGTTGAATTTCTCAGCAGTCGAGTCTTTGAAAGAAACACACCAGAAAAATGGCAAGATGCCAATGTAAGATCATGTTGTTTAGGGTTATGCTAACATTGCAAACAGAATGATCTGACAGCATGATTTAATGTTGAGGGTGAATACTGAGCTTTTATTGGGAGATTAAAGTGTGGCTGAGATAGTACACTATGAACTGAGGCAGTGATCTGAGAACACTTAACACAGGCAGACTGCTGTCCATCATTACTATCTGAGGCCTTAAAATAGCGCATACTCTAAGTGTGCGCTCATCGTGTCAAAAGGCAGTTCGCTGAGTTGACATGGGATGACACCGCACAGGAGTGTATCAGATTATACATGGTGCTCCATTGGCTATTAAAGAGATAGCTCTGTGCTGCAGGAGAAGTGAATGTTTGTCAAATATAGGCTACCTTTGAAGTGTAAGCAATCTTCTGTGATCTTATTTTTTATCAATTACATGGACATATTGCTTGTATCATGCTAGTCATGTCAGCTGCCATGAGAGTAGACCAGCTGTTATGACTGTATGATGAGTTTTCATTAATGTGACAGCGTTATGTAACCACTAGGACTCGTTTAACTGTGCAGCCAGGCTTGTGTTTGATGGTATCACAAACAGTGGTGGGAGAAAAGGTAACTATGGTTAGGGATCTTGAACGACCAAATGTACACACACAATCACATGTTGATGAGGTAATAAATTATACACATGTTAACACTTGTGATTAGTCCATGAGTGAGTTTTGAATCCCATTAATGTTGTATAACTTCACATTGCATATTAAGCCTAACTTGTGTAGCCTGATGTGTATACTGTCCAGCCGAATTACCTGGGGCAATGCTTTCTGGATTAGCAGCATTCCCATCTGCTGGTGCGTTGCCCTCATCCACGTTAATTTCAACTTTGTTTGTCTCAGTTGAAAGATCATTCTGCAAAACAGGATAAAGTACAGTACACTTAATTACATACAATTTGGATTTCATTTCATCATTTATATATAAAAAGTGGCACTCTCTATGGCTTACATGCACTCTTACTGTTTGCACATACATATAGACACTCATATGCACACTCACACACACACACACACACACAAACACACACACACACACACACACACACGCACACGCATCAACAGGCACTGATAAGCAAGGGAGCAATTCCACAGAAAAGTGGCTGGGCAGCTTGTCAGAAGATTTGGCCAGAGCAGAACAGGCAAAGGGCACGAGACACGTGTCTCTTCTATCGTCCATGTGTTCTTGCATTTTTGCCAAGAGCAAAACAAGTAATACATGTGTTTAATGAATAGTATGTGGACAATTTTCATTTTTCATGCTGTCGAAACTCTGATTACAGTCAATATGGCGTAAGAGGATATAATTGAAGTATTCAATATTCAGATATCCAGTTATCACACAAATGAAATGCTTGATTGACACATATGTTTTTAAATTTAAATGCATGTCCCATATCTCAAGATCAGCATAATTACTATTTTTGCATAGCGTAGCAATGTACACAACACGTGACTCACATTTAGCTGTGTATTTGCCTCATTTTGGATACTTTCAAATGTGTATTTCTCAGATCTCCTCTGGCGCATTTTAAAAAGACGGGAACCCCTGTTGGACAGCAATGATAACTCCTCCAACATAATGTCTTTTGGAGTGCTGAGCTTCTTTCCTAGATCCATTACGTCCCCTGTCAGGCAACAAAGGTGAAAAAGAAATTATGACGCAGAAAAATTAAACGATGCTTCCTCCTTAGCATGCATCTACAGTAGGTAATCATCTATATTAGTACATTAGTTGCATAATACATATTCACTGTGAATGGTGCGCTAACAACTTCTTCACAGTACCATATGTAGATCAAACAAGTATTCAGTTGAGGTGCATTCACTAAAGTGAAAATACATTGGGAAGCAAATTCCCTCACACAAACAGAAAATGAACCCATATCCACAGAAAGAGTCACTTTTCATTATCCTTGTCAACTGAGCAGCCTTACATCACAGACCTTATATTTATACGCAAGTATCACAAATCCCACATTTGCTATTATTAAAGTCCACTGCTGGAAATAGAGTTATCATTGTACTTTTGGACAAACATGTTGCTTCCTCAACAACCACTGTGGATGGAATGTACCGCAGCTGTCACGGGCCTTCACAATATCCAAACAGCTACACAGTTGGCCCACACTCGCTCCCTCCCCTCTACCACCCTCCCACCCATAAATAGCCTTTTGAAAAGGACAACGACAAAGGATTAGTTGCCAAAGGTAGTAAATCACCCCATTATCTTATTTATGGAAAGTGCTGGAGAGTAGCCCTGACATTTTGAGCTAAGATCAAAATGGATCTTCTCTAGCGGTAGTGTGTTTCTTCGCTCTAGATCATACCATTGGTACCATGGACCTCTCGGCAAATAGCTGCTGCATGCATCTTCCTCTCTCCAGTTGGCATTGTACAGAATTGTGACATTGTGGCTTTGGGAAGGGTGGCAGAACCCAGGAGTACTGGAAACACATAAAGGACACAGGATGTAGTTGTTCTGCCCAACTTAGTGAAGTGAAGGATTTTTATTCTAACCACCATGGCAAGTCCATGTAATACTATTCAGTTGGTTAATAGGTTACAGATTAACACGCTGGAATAAGGCCATTATAAAGTAAAGTGTTGCCCATTATAATACATTATATTATATAATGCAATACTATGATTGACACTAGGAAACTTGGTGTGTGGGGCATTTTATAAACATTTACATGTATAGATTCAGTGTTACCTTTTAACTATCCAAACAACAACAAAATGTTTTGTTCAAATTGCCAAATGTGATTTTATCTTTATTTTTCATTAAAAAGAAATGTAAAGTGGACTACTATACCATTGAATTTCAACACTGATAGATTGTTCAAATGATTGAGAACTGCTTGTTGAGTATTAGTATTAGTATTAGTGTAGGGCCTATGTTCATCACTGTCCTCTCCAGAGGAAAACCTGAACCAGTGATGTCATACATGGAAAAGATGACAGGGACAGGATGAAACACAGGGGCAGAATGATTTTCTGGGGATAACAACATATTTCATTGCTCTATTCTATCCATTCTGTTATACAATCTAAACTAGAGAAATTCAGACATTCAACATTTTTGAGTCCACAAAGTCGTTCTCCCATTTGCTGTCAAATGGGAGAACATAAATTGGAAATTGGAATTTAGAGCAAAATTGGAAGGCGCCCTAGTAAACAAATCTCTATTATTGTTGCTTTATTATTTCTATATTAGCGTTTGCAGTACTATGATCAATCACTGTAGATGTTACATTCAGGCATTTGTTATAAGCAAACAATGCAATGCATAATCCTCCAATAGGCTCCATTTCATTTGCAATTGAACCATGCCAGGAATTTCTAAAACTTGGTACTGGAACAATTTCAAGCATGTGAACTAATGTGAGTGGCATTTCCCTTTACGATGTCACAAGTTATAAAACATCAGGAATCATTTGTGTAAGGGTTGTGGGTGAACATTGTGTCCTAAGGTTGTATGTGCAGTTGGACACAACGAATGTGATCTTGCCAAAAGAAATGATTGTTCTCATGCAAGTATTCTCCAGCATGATATTCAAAAGAACTTCCTTTCAGTTGCAGTGCGAAATGTATTCTCATAAAATCAAGAGTTCATTTTTACATTACAGCCTAAAAATTAGTTTGTCTTTGTTGTCATATGATACTGTACAGTATGTTTCTAAATATACATTTTCAGTTGTCACAAACCATAGTACACTAATCAGCTCCTCATCATTTTCACTTTTCAATTAAAAGTGATAATTCACTCAGTTCTGCCTATCTGGGGAAATAGTTGAAAAGATGTGCATTCAAAATACTGAAAGTCTAAAAATCTATGCACTCCAAGGAGAATGGATAACAATTTTATTTTGATGATGGAAATCACAGCTTATTAAATTATAATGTATCGTCTTTGCTTATCCATAAAGGATTGAGAAAAGCATTCTTTTAATTTACTGGACAATTTATAGAAAAATGTAATATTTCCTATACGATACTAGTAGCAAGAATTGTGATAGCGCATAACATAATGAGTTGTCGCTGGTTGTAATGTAACATGGATATGTTTTCACTATACCTCACATTCACAGAAACACACAGCGACGAGGCTTATCCATACCTGTGATGGTGTCCCTAGTATGCAACCTGTATCCTTGAGGGGAGGCAAGGAGGCTCAGGGGTCAACCAAGGTAGTTTGATCTTCCCTGATCTTCACACTCCCGGACACTAAAGCCAAACTGTGAGGGTGTCTCTGTGTCTGTTGTCAATGGAATGTAGCTTACATCAATAGGCTATATTTAACCTGCCAAACACTCAAAACCCACTCACAAATGCCACGGGACAAGGGTAGTTACCAGAGAGAGAGGAGCGCATGGACAACACCCGTGCCCAATGACGTTCTCCAGGGCAAGGACTCCCTTCCAGGCACCAGTTCCTTTTCCTTTTTTTTTTAATCTTCAAAGACAGCATGCCTCTGTGGTGACCTTTCCATGTTGATGTAACCTTGGAGGCACCATTCAAGTTAGATACATCTTTAATTGTGGGCATCCCTGTAACTTAGGAGACCTAGTTCTCTCTCTCCAAACTGTGCTGTGTTACTATACCCATGATTGCCCACTTTGGATAATGATGAAAATCGCTGAGGAGGGTTAAAGGGGGGTGCAACCTCAGCCCTGAGACGGTGAGGTCACCCAAAGGCTTTTTACACCTTCTCACCATCATCAAGGTTATTACCCTGGCAACCTGTTGTCATACTACTGACACACATTCACTTGATTGTGTAATACATGGACTTGAAAGATAATACAATATCTGTACTATACATTTAATGTAATTATGATACATTGTTTTGATAGATAGATATTATTGTCTATTTATATTTTTTCGATTTTTTTCTATTCAATTATCAATTATTCTAAACTACACACATAGGAATTGTATTGTTGTAGTCTATGAAATGGATATAATTACAGGTGTCATACTATGAATATTCATTTTTCAAGCTTATAAATAATGGTAGCAAATAAATGTTGGCAATGGTAAACAGCACTGGATAGTATATTGCTTTTTTTTTTTCAATTAACAGCTTGATGCAAATGTATTTTGAGTACAGAAATAAAGATGAAAAATAAAACACGTAAAGCATTGTCATTTTTTAAAAGTTTTACTGTGTCTTTATGAGGTGCAAAAAATAACATTTAATTCAAGCAAATTGTCAAACAGAGAGCAACAGCCCATCACTCTGCCAGATGGGCTAGGAAAGTAGTGATGCTGGTCACACTAAAACCCTGACACTAGAAGCCAGGATCTGTGGGCTAAAAGTTATTTCTTTTAACACTGCAATGCCAAACAGTGCATCATCAGAAGTGACATAATTCATAAATGTACACATGCAAGGTGTATCCTCTTAATAACTGAAAATGTAAATAATGGAATAAACACATGGTTTGTGCACTGTAGCTTCCTTGCAGAAGGAGATAAATTGTTTGGAATTCAGCTCTAGCATCTAGACATTTGAGATGCATACATTTTCTGTAACAATAATAATAATCAGTTCTACTTTATTATATCTCAATGCAGTAGACTGCAACGCTACATTACTAATGAGATAAATGCCAGATGCATGATGAGTGACCTCTATAAATATTCAGATGCCAAATAATGAAAAACTCAACTCAAGTGGTCATTAAATCACAGTGTGTTTTAAAGCTAATGATATAATTTTGCAAAGTGCAGAACATTTAATATACCAGTGATAATCCATACATGACATTCCTTAAAATGCCCTATTTCTGGGCACCCCACCCCTACTAAATATGTCAACGTAAACTGAAACATAAACTGTCAACGATACCAGCATTTTCAGTGAGCAAAACCACTCCTGTTTAAAGTCAGTGTTCCAAACATTTGATTCATAGACCTCTCAAGAACATACTACACGCTCAGTTCAACTTACATATCACATTGCTTAATCTCATCTAAATGACACATCGCTTTACATCATTGCTTTTCAGTAAGATTTCTAAAATGTATGTGGTATGAAGATCTTCATCTTGATGATTTTGGTGGTAAATGTCTCATAATTGTAGAATCTCCCATTAATGCTCAACCGGAATGTAGCTAACGACATTGTTGTGCTCGTCAAACCAATAAGTGACCACTCGTACCTCATTGTGAAACACGTCACTCCCATCAAAAAATAAATACATGATGCACTGATAATTTGAATAATGTTGAACCAAATCACGCCAAGAAATACAACCCTTATCACCGCGGTACCGACAGATTCCTTCTCTTTGGGGCAAATTTACATCTCTTTCATTTTTACGATACTTTGCGCAATCATTTATACCATATACCATTTTTTGTCTATTTAAATGTATGTTTCTCTGTATCTACAGTGTGCCCCATTTACAGCCTTGTCCCATGAATCCAATGGAGGCTTTACTAGAAGACCTTAGAGGTTGGGCTGGTCTAAAGGGAGGCCCATAGAAAGTTGGTTTCTCAGGTGAAAATGTCCTACTCATAGACGGGGCCTGGAAAGCTGGGGCTGCATGATAATGACCTTTGCTGACAGCTGTAGGTTCAAGAGACACCCTGCACTTCCATTCAGCTGGAGGTTCTGGCAGAGATCTCCGTTGCCCTGCAGCTTTGACATTAGAGGCAATAGATGACTGGAGGCTCTGGAAGACAAAGGCCTCATCAACTGAACCAATGGGGCTTCTGGATGCAGCCTCCCAGGGTGTAGGGGGCTTGTGGGCCTTTTCTTGCCAGGATGTTTGCCTCTGTGTGGGTATAAAAGATGGCTGGAATCCAGGTGTGCTCACAGGGGACAGGGATTTGTGAGAGGGCACAGAATTCAGCCGCCTGGGCAGGCTCAGAGAGTAGCTTCTGCCAAATCCCTGAAAGAAAATCACATGCAGTAGTGTTGCAGACTTTGCTGCCACCTTCTGGTATCAAGACTGGATAATAAAAGATAACTTTGTTTATGTATAGACAACAGTATTTAAAATTAAAATAAATAAAGATGGAATAAAAATGTTGAACACTAAGGCATAAACAGATGTATTTGATAGATTTTAAAATTGCAGATGGGTAAACCAACTATTTGTGCACATGCAATTTTTCCCACAGGTCTGAGTGACTGAAATAAACAGGTAATTTCTTATTCGTCAAGACCCTAAATCAGCATTTATGGCATTGGCAACACCACCTATTAAGAGTAATTGAAGACGATCTCAGAACTTACCTGCTGTTTAGAGTTCAAGAAACTTGAAAACAGTACAGTAGCTATCAGTGT
Organism: Gephyroberyx darwinii; assembly: GCA_900660455.1. Taxonomy (NCBI): domain Eukaryota; kingdom Metazoa; phylum Chordata; class Actinopteri; order Trachichthyiformes; family Trachichthyidae; genus Gephyroberyx; species Gephyroberyx darwinii. The sequence goes on from CABFOQ010053555.1 coordinate 59,267, forward strand.
TAGTAGATCACAGACATTAAAAAGGTGTTGAATGTTCGTTTGGAACTATATCTATATCTATATCTATCTATACCAGTTGTTGATTCCTGTTTGATTCCTTTCCTTAATAGCCAATCTGTACCTTTCAATAAAAGCACATATACATTTTTGAAGGCCATAATCTATATTTCCTCTCTATAGTTCCAGACTGTTCACATTCCAAGCTAACAAACAGTGGCCTGGTGGATACGCTGTGACACAAACACAACCATCAGTCCACTCAAGTTGAAAGATAAAGTCAACCAGAGCAGTGGCAGTGGTAACCTTAAGCAATATTTATAATAGCTCTTACTAATTTAATCAAGATAGCCAATCAAGTGGATGTTAGAAAGTTGCTATTGCTGAAGCAAAGTTTGCATTGCATTAAACTGTGAGGCAGTGAGAAACAGGAGGAAACACGAGTGAGTCAAACACATAGCAATAGTTCAGGAAAAAAGTACAGAAGCTCATGAAACAGAGGAAATACACAAATAAGGGTAAGAGAAAGGAGAAATTTAATAGCATGGTTGTCCAGAGTACAAGAAGTGCAATAAACAATGATATGTCAGAAAGACAGGCATAGGGACAAACAAGAGAAAATTATTCCCTAATTTAATTTTGAGTTGCTATTGGTGATGTTCCAGCACAATATCATATTTTACATAAAGGATGACGATAAAGAATGTCAGTTGACTTGACTGACAGTTCAGTAACTGGTCATAACTGACAATAATGAAAACAAAATCTACATAAAAAAAACATTTTAATTTGTGAAGGTTTATGATCACAACAAAAGCTAATGCTTTGAGCTGTTATGACACCATCAAAGTTTGGAATGGGACTGAAGGAATTGCAAATTGTATGCATCCAAAAAAGAAGTGCATATATCTCCCCAATCACACCAATTAATTTACAATATAAATATAATTGTAGGTAAAACTCTGGGTATATGTTGCTCTTACCCAAGAGGCAAGTATTCTTCACTAAAATTAGAGTCCAGAATTTTTGAAAGGTATCAATATTTTATGAACTTAATAATTGTCTTTATTGCATATAATCAATGATGAGTACTATAAATAACATATAAATCTAGTTTAACAACAATTTATTTTTGGGAAAAAAAGCTCAAGAGACCCTAGCTGGACAAGGCTCTCTAGACACATTTTTTCAGCACGTATAGTAGCACTTCCTGAGAATCACTCAACATTATGTTATAGCCTCACATTTTCTTTGTCCAGCACACATGCACCTCCTAAGTTTGAGGAAGATGATAAAAAGTGACAAGATATTTTATTCATTTCACATTTTATTTTTAAGCTGTTAAAGATTTTGTGTTCATTCTGTCTTGATTACCTTTTTTATTTTTTTTTATTTTTTTAATCATTTATTCCAGCAAGTATCATTGCAAGCTAGACATATCCTTCCTCCTACACAACTGACTTTGGAAGACTGGCCTATATTTTGACAGTGCAAAAACCTATACGTATCTACCTGTAAAGATGAAGCTGTCAGATTTTAGATGCCATCAAGGTGCAGAATTTATTATGTTCTACCATCTCTGTGTTTTTGATATATCAAAACATGACCATATATTAGAGCTAATGAAGCATTGCAATAGGCCTCCATTGTTTGCCTGTTACCATTGGCTTTTTAGCAGAAAATGTTGGCCGAGGAGCCATTTGACGTGCACCTCTAGCAATGAGGGATGCAGGAGAGAAAGCTGAAGCTAAGCTGTCAAGAGATGGCTGCTGGGAAGTGCTTGTGGGTTGGGTGCTTGGTGCTTGCTTGTTGGGCATGTGATGGACAGATGTAAGAGTGGGATTTTCATCCAGTTGCTTATCAAGTGAGCGAGGCTCAGTCGGTCTAGTGTTTTGGCGAGTAGAAGGATATTGGGAACTTACCGATCCAGAGGACTTAGTAGGGGCTTTTGACTTGCTTTGGTGAGCAAGGTCACAGACATTATAAGGAGAGTAAGAAGGGGCAGAACTAGGTTTAGGAGTTGGGGTAACCTCAGATATTGGTGCTGGAGATGTTTTGGGGCTGGGGGGGTTGGCCTCAGTGACTGCATCATATTTGAAGAGTGAAGAGTCCAACTGATAAGGCTGATGTTTCATCACATCTAAGGTGTTGAGGTGCTTTGGGAGTGCTTTAGGCTTCTCTTTGGTCTTTGCCTTGATTTTGGGGCTTGTGGAAGGGGGTTGCTTAGCTGCTGATGGAGGGTAGAAAGGAGCAAGAAGGGGATTGTATGATAAAGGAGGTGGGGCACGGACATTGGAAGAATACCTCCAATAGTTAGGGAGGGAGGAGGTGGGGGACTGGGATCTTGTTTTGTTAACTTGCACTGTTTCAGCATCAACCACAAACTTCTCCATACGGGACTGCCTCTTGGCAAACAACTCTGCACCTTTTCCCATCATAGTCGGACCATCACCAGCCCGACTAATACCTTTGTCTGAGGCTTGACCCCTTGGAGAAGCAGGTCCTGCTTTTGATGCATGGGTGTATGAGTTCACTGGTTGTTGTGGGCAAGAGGCAACTGAGTTAGCAGCATTTGATGATTTATTCCTTGAGGATGAGGGTGGGTGAGATGGGCTGTAGGTTGGACTGAGGGCCTGAATACTCACAGGCGATCGAGGAGGCTGTAGACCCCAGCTATTCATAGTTGGTTGAAGTTGAGGCTGAGGAGAGGAGTTGACTGGTGCCCAGGCATTAGCAGGTGTTTGAAATGGTGCCTGAGTTTGAACTGGTGCCCAACGGTTGGCCATCTGTTGAGGCTGAGCCTGATCTCGCTGTTGTAAGTAATGCTGAGTATGAGGCCCTGCAGGACTAGGAGAAGACGGTGAAACCGGACTTCTTGGTGGGTTAAACGGCTCAAGAGAGGTACTCTTTCCTAACCAAGGTGGGCAGGTTGGGTTGATGGTAGGTTTTGGGGGGACTGGAGGAGGATTCTTGAGTTTTACTGTTCTGGGTTGCATGAAGTTACAAGCCTCTGCACCCAGACTGAAAAAGTCTTCCTCCGGTTCAATATAAGACCTCCTTTTATTTTGAAGATAAAGATCTGATGCTTGATCTGGCATTGATGACTGTTTATTAGTACCTCTCCGTTTTGACTCTGGTAAGATACCGGTCTTGATAGCCGGCACAGATATGCGCTCATCTCTTGAGGCAATGATGTCTCCAGTTGGGGACCAAACCTGTGGGCTAGTGTTAATAGGCACAGGTACTTTGAATTTCAGTTCATGTTTCTTTGTCACTGGTACAGTAACACCAGGCAAGAAGGGAACAGGTGCGCTATCTTGAAATCCTAGGAAGGGCTTGGCAGTTCTGTTTGGCACCAAGGATCTAGGCATATTGGATAGGTTGTTCATCTGTTGAATATTCTCTTGGTACTGTGAGTTCTGCTTGAGACTTGCATCCATGCAGTTTTGATTGGCATGATCAGTATACATATAGGTTTCCCCTGTGTCATAAGTATTGTGTATCTCTGTATGCTGGGGTGCTGTTATCCCTTCCACAGGAAAGCCTTTACTCCTCAATTCTTCATGCTCTAATGCAATTTCATCCATCCGTTGACGACGTTGGGCAAACATCATTACACCCTTTCCTTTTGTGTCTGGCAGTCCCTCCATTTCTTGAAGATTTTCACAGTTCAAATATAAATTTTGCTGTTGGGGATGAACAGAGTACTCCTCCTCTAGCTCAGAATCACTTGTTGCCACAAAGTTAAACCCAACGGACCCGACTTCCTCAGCTTCTTCCTCTATTTGGTCTTCGTTAACAAACTCGTTCTCACCAGTTCCGTAGCTCACAAGTGTATACTTCTTCACCCGCTGACGACGTTTTTTAAATAGCAATGCTCCCTTATTTTGAGGGTTTGGTGCATCAGTTAGAAGCCGAGCAATGCGATTACATTTAGACTTGGTCTCCTTGACGTGTTTCTCTGATTGGCTCTCGATGTGACTGAGCCCTGAGAGAGAGAGAGAGAGAGAGAGAGAGAGAGAGAGAGAGAGAGAGAGAGAGAGAACAAAAAAGAGAGAGAGTGAGACAGAGACAGACAGAGACAGAGAGAGGGAGATGAAAGCACATATAATACAATAAATATTGTGTATGTCAGACTTATTACACAGTCGTAACTAGTAACTACAATATGTTTTTGATTGTTCAAGGTGCAGTAACCACATAACTACTGAACTGAGTGACAGTGAAATTACATTTGTTTAAGCTTTTTGTTTTAAAGTTTTTTTTTCTTTAATTTTATTGAACTACACATACACTATATATACTTTGATACACTATTAATAAGTGAAATGAAATAATACCATTTTCTGATACACTATGAAAAGTGCACAACAATAACAAAACACAAGATGGCAATAATCATTGGAGGTATTAACAACTAATAATACATATGATTATTATTATTATTGCTATTATTATTATTATTATTATTATTATTACTATACAATTTTTAATGCTACTACTACTACTACTAATAATAATAATAATAATAAATAAGAGAAAATTTAAAAGCGTTCTTGCTGAAGCAAGCACACTAATAAAAGCACCAGATTTACTTACAGCTAACTTAGGGGGGTCCATGAGGCAAGAAAGTGAGGAGCTAACTTTCCATTGCAGTCAAGTCTTACGGTTGGAAAAGAGATCGGGTGACAGGCCAGGGTAACACATGCTGGTGTCTGTCAAATGCATTTCTGCCAGCCTCATCACAGGCACATAGGTCATATTTTATTCTTATCCTACGACTATCAAAGCCATGGGGAATTCACCCTGTAAGTCCTCCTCAAATAGACCCCGCATTACAACATGAAAATAACCAGCACCCATAGTCCTTTGCACAACTTATTTATCAGTGAAAGTGTCTTGCTTCATACAATACCCACAATAATTACAATCTTATTATTTGCAATGACATAGAGGATATTCATTCATAGACATGGATATTCAAATGTATTAGTTAAAACTATTTTGTGCCTAAATTACTGCATTTCATATAACATTTCAAAATGATATCTAATGTATTAATGAATTAGACAATAGCTGGAAAATGAGCAACCTGTATTCAATGCAAGCTGTATAGTTTGCACTACTGGCTACATACGTACACTAGAATCTAACAAATGAGGGAAGAGGATAGCTACTTACGTGTGTACCTTGCCCCGTGCCTGTCGGGTCTGCACAGATCTCTGTCAGACTCAGACTTCCACTTCTCTGCCTGCTCAGCACCCTCGCCTGAAATTCCAAAGGAGACAGGAGCAGGAGGTGCTTCAGTGCACCCTCCTTCCTCTGAAGATTCAACCCTCCTGCTCTCTCCTGCTCTGTCACCAGCCCCTGGGCCCTGCCTATTGCTGTCTGGGGTCGGGGTCAGGGCCAGGGTCATATCACCACAGCCAAGAGAGGGTGAAGGTGAGGCAGGCTGTGTCTGTGATATCTGGCCGGTCTCTGGGTCAGGGGACGTTGCGTGCGAGGACGCTGACGTTGGTGAGGTATTGATGTCGGGAGGCTCTCTTGATTCACCAAGGTAGATGATATCCGTTTCTTTATATGAAACATCCTCCTGACTTCCTCTTAGTTTGGTGAGGGACTGCTGCTCACATATGGGCTCCCAATCTTGTGACTGAAGGCATTCGGGGGACTGTAGGTCAGTAGGCTGTGGGTCTGAGGTATATTCTGCATCACTCACACTATCATCATTGCAGGATTCTGCCAAGGTCTGAGAGATGCAAAGTTCTTGGGAGCCGTCTGACCCTGACCAAGTGACCAAGTGATCATTATTCTCTGGATCTTCAGCCTCAGTTTCCATCTCTAACACACTTTCACAAGGTCCTAGTGTCACCAAAGATACCTTTATTAAGACAAAAACATGAAGCTTCAGGCCAAGGACACCTTTCACTTTGAAGGCTGATTATATACATGAGACATTTTAACACACTTTCAATATTATGTAAATATATACAATGTATTTATTTAAACACTGGACACTTTTGAGACCTTTATAATCTCTACCTAGACCAAGATATGTGTTAAGACCAAGTTTAATGATGATTTAATGAAAATACCAAAGTAGTTTGTATTAGTGTTCAGACTGTCACTGCAGCAACAGTACATTTTGTAACATTTGTAACATCTACTGTATATAATTGATTGAATAAATTCCTATCCCCAATAGGAGGTGCAGACTGGCCTTGGCAGTTTCATCAGGGCTGCCATCACTCTAAATGGAATGGTATGTAAAACAAAATCATGGGGGAGACAGCATTCACATCCAAGAGGATAAGCAAAACAATTGGGTGGCTGTTTTCCGAACTACTGTTTATACACTGAGGTCTCTTTCCCCTCGCTGTTCTCATCTATCACTGAAATGAATATCAATGTGTCTCAACATTTCCATTTAAGAACTAACCCGGAGACAGAATATGCTTTATACACAGAAGAACTACTGAGCCTCCTCCCTCCTGACTTAGATAAGGTGCTTGTTTTCACACTTGAAAAGCAATTGCATGGACCTGCTTATGTTAGCTGTTTTCCCTGAATTGAAATCAAATTTTTCAAATGTTTTTTTCTAGCTAAAACTACTTTTAGAATTACCTAGTACTTTTGTCAGTTGAGATGAGTATATGGATGAGAACAGAACAATATACCTCAATAAATTCATAGGAAACTGTAAAATGCATTACTTCAACCGTATTGCAAAATATGATTGTGTATAGCCCTATGTCTATACAAGGTAGATATGTAGGTCTGTAGGGTTTAGATCACTTGATGGTAGTGACGAGAACAAAGGCCAATTCAGCAGCACAATTCAAGTCCTGGAGCATTAAGGTCTGTTTGGAAGTCAGTAGGGGGCAATAAAAGGTTTAGGTCTCAGTAGAAACGAAAGCTTTCACTCACAAACACACCATTTCCCAACATCCACCAGAAGGTAGAGCCAAAACTCTACTGGCCAACATAAATTTACTTTTATCGACCCATCCACTGCATATGTAATCTATACATATGCAGTGGATGGGTTCACCAGAAAAAAACACATTTTATGCAGAGATCTAGACCTCAATAATAGATCAGCCAATACCTGTGTAATTGACCCCGAGCCAAAGGAATGTTTTTTCTCAGGCCAATATTGTGCCATGTTGTACTAAAACATTTCATCCAGAACCCCTTCTGCATATACCTGTTTCCAC
>CABFOQ010053555.1:66500-78985 GCA_900660455.1 Gephyroberyx darwinii
CACACACACACACACACACACACACACACACACACACACACACACACACACACACACACACACACACACACACACACACACACACACACTCTTCATTACTAAAGGGAATGTTTTTTATGACCAATGAGGAACTTCACGTGAAGAAGATTTCTATGTGTCCATTAAATAATCAGCCGATAAATATTAGACATTATTTCACACCAGAATGCATCTCCAGTTAACAAAATCCGGCCTATCTGCCCAATGTTTCCCTTGCATAACACATGTTAGAACATATTGCCAATACAAAAGAAACAAAATAAATAAACTTTCCAAACATGTATTTTTAGAAGTTTGCATATAGCATGTACTTCCCTCTGTATGTATTATACTGACTTGCCTGCCACTCTCATTTACTTCCATGAGTCAATATTTTTTTCACACTGATTACGTCAGATTAGACAGGAGAGTGGGACCTCATCCACGACACATCCCTGCACACATACTGTACCTCATCTTAATTACGTGGTATGACATTACTGGAACTACAGTCATGTTTGAAAGTTTGTGATTTCTACAGAGGCTGGTCATTATTTCAAATGTTATAACAAATGTATATTTCAAATGGAATAACTTTATAGAATCCTTATGTAAACCTATGAAGGTATCCCAAATGAAGAACAAATAAATATGATATACTTTGTTTATTTAACAAAACTGGGTTGTTTTTTTGTTTTTAACAAAAACTTAGATATCCCTGTGTACAAAAATATGTGAACCCTTTCACTCAATAACTTGTGGCTCCTCCTTTAGTGATGACCTGGAGTAAATGTCTCCTCTAGCCACTGATCAGTCTCTGGCATCTTCCTTGAGGGATTTTCTCCCACTCCTCCTTACAGAACTCGGCCAACTCAGTGAGGTTTGAGGGCGTCTCAAATTAACAGCAGCTTCAGGTCCTGTCACAGCATCTCAGTTGAATTTAGGTCAGGAGTTTGACTTGGCCAATCCAAAATATGAAACTTCTTCTCCCTGAGCCATTCTTTGGTAGATTTGTTGAACAGCCACTTTCTTGTTGAACAGCCACTTTCTTGTTGAACAGCCACTTTAAGTCCAGCTTTAGCTCTCGGACTGATGGCCTGACACTCTGTTCATTAATTCTCTGGTTTCCCTCAGAATTCATGGTTCCCTTAATGATGTTGAGTCGTCCAGGTCCAGAGGAAGAGAAACAGTCCCAGACCATGACACTCCCACCACCATGCTTGACCATAGGAATAAACTTATTTTGGTGGTGGCCAGTTTTACGTTATTGCCAAACATGGAATTTTTGATTGCGACCAACTAGTTCAATTTTGGACTAGTCTGTCCAGAGAACAGACTTCCAGAAATCTTATGGTTTATCCAGGTGATCTCTGGCAAACTAAAGACAGGCAGCTTTGTTGTTTTTAGACAGTAGCGGTTTCATCCTGGCTACCCTTGCATGAAAGCAATTTCTATTCAGTGTTGTTCTTATTGTTGATGGATGCACAATGACATCAGGTGCAGCAATGGAGGCTTGTAGATCTCTGAATATTGTTCTTGCTTTTTACTAGTTTTAATATTTTTCTTGTGGCTTTTGGTGATATTTTAGAAGGACATCTTCTCTCCATTTATATGTTATTTGTTTCACAATGGACTGATGGAGCCAAATCTTTTTGATGTAACTTTAAGACCTTCCCCAGGCTGATGCACATTCATTACTTGCTTCTTGGTGTCCTCTGAGGTCTCCTTAGGTTCAACTTGATTGAACTAATACAAGAGGAGGTTCACTTATTTTTGTACCTGCACTAATTCCCCTTAAACTATTTTCATTTTACAACAATGAAAATAAAACAATTTCCTCTAAAAACATGGACATGCAATTAGTAAATATAAATCCTTTATTTCAGTTAATTTCAGTTAATTTTGATGTAAAATTTTAAAAAATGATAATTGCACAAGGGATTCATAAACTCTCAAGCATGACTGTATATGCCAAAAGGTCTTAGAATGTCTTAGATGTGTTTTGATAGGAACCCTTACCTGCACAATTGCAAACAAATTTTTACTGCACCCTTAATGCAGAATATGACACCTGCAGCTCTGAGATTACTAAGAACATAAATGTGGAGACCGTTGGAGTGCAGTACCCAGTGCCCAGACCTCTCTTCACACTTGGTTTCACTTCATTTAACGCTTTGCCAGCATCGAGCCTTACTTTGGTGCAGTAGAAATTTCTGCTTCCTAGTAAGGTTATAACTTAAGTATGTTGACTCATTGCCATAGAGACGGAGAGTCAGCATCCTTGACAAATGAGGGAGCCCTTGGTCTGGGGCATGACCCCTATGAGGATTGTCCTGTAGGGGATTACATGTTTCTGGACAATTACTAGACAGTTACTGGACAGTTAGACTATTTCAAGTCTACCATTAATGAGAAGCAGGAATAGATTTTGGAAGGTTTTCAAATACCTTTTTACAGATTAATTCAGAAATATATTGAATATATTGAACAGACAATTGAGATCAGTATTAGCCATATAGCTATTGCAATTATTAAATATTCAAAACTGAATTGAAAAATACTACTTTATTACATTAAATTCCCATTTTACAGTTTATTTTATATTGGTGCAGCAACAATTATATATTCAAATATAAAAGGAAGAACCATAAACGTACTTCAAAGAGTACACAGTTTTAATGGAAAGAATAAAACACTACTAAATTTCTACATTACTGAGATATTGCTGAATTTAGCCTATTGCTCCAATATTGATCTTATGGAAATTCATAAAACCCCATAGCATGCAGAATTATTTTTAACTGGTTGAAATAATAAGAATCTAGGATGATATAGTGTCAATAAATCAATTAAATATATCTTACCTTCACTGACTTAACACTGCACAAGAGAGCCAATGTTAAAGAGGTTGAAAGATCTATTCCCAGTTTCCACTTTAACTGGAACTACGGTTGCTGAACATCATCCACTACTCATGCATCCCTGATGTAAGGGCACACACACTGGACAAAGTTTGTCCAAAGTTTCCCTTGTCACTCGATATACAGCATCTCAATAAATCTTAATTTTAATAGACAGACTTATGATCCTGCCTGGTTCAATCCATGACCATTCTGGACAGAATCTGTGAAGACTTTTCATAAATTGCAGACAAAGATTCATTCAGGATACCTACCCACCTACTTGAGTAGCCTTGCTCATTCACGTATGCTATTGTAATCTGCTGTTGCCCCTGCCCCCTTCAGTCATAGCTGGATTAGCAGTATGTAGCTGTACTAAGGTGACAGTAAGTAATCTTGCACTTGGACTATGAACCAGCATCTTTGTTTAATAGTCATTTAGTTGGAATAACTGATCATTTTCAGATTGAAATGTGGCACTGCTGTTACCTTGGTGTAAAACCCTGACATTACATTTCAGATAATACATTCATCAATAAGTTATTGAAAGAAATACAATAATATTGTTATTCATAATTTAAACAATGGATACAGATGTATAAGAAAGCATGACAAAAGTTTTGTATATAGTGTTAATTAGTGTTAGTAACAAGGTCAGTGTCACGGTGAAGTCATTTCCTAATTGCTGTCAAAATGGGCTTTACAATGGAGTTACTAGCATTCACTGTAAAATTCGAAATTATCAAGCTGCTGTACAATAAATAGATTTCCGTGTCCTCTTTGACAGGTTACCCATACATGGAATTAAGTCTGAGTTTGAAACTGTGGTTTCTAGGCGGGCCAGTAGTAATGATTAACATAGTTCTGTTAAATATGTCTTGATGAACACTTCCGCTGTCACATTTGATTTTGCAGCACTGGATCAGCACACTCTAGTGCACACAAACTGGTTAATGTTGGAGTGAGTGTTGGAGTGTCTTACCAGCACTGGAAGCTTTGGAAAATGAAATTTGACAACATACTTTCAGAAATTAATGGATTTGGGAAATTCCAAATCATGCTAATCTTGATCCAGACCATTTCTCGAATTGCTTTACCATGCCACTTTCTGTTGAATAACTTCATGGCAGCTGTTCCCTCTCACCACTGTGACCTCAGCACTCTGGATGATGGAGGTATCTTTAGGAATTTAACCCTGGAACAGAAAGTTGCTGTTGGTATTCCAGTAGAGGGGAATAGGACTCCAAGCTCCTGCCAGATGTTTGCAAAGCCACAATATCGATATCTGTCAGCCTCCAACTTTAGTGAGGATACACTCACTCTTCAGTGTCAGAGTGGATGGGTGTATGACAACAGCACCTTTAGATCTACTTTGGTAACAGAGGTAAGTGTGTTTGAACTATGATCTGGATGTACTTAAAATATTAGTTCTTCTGAGACATTAAAACAGACACATACTGTATTGTGCAAAAGAATCAGTGAAACCAGTGCTTTTCACACTAATTTCATTTTTGATGACAAAATGGGAATATAATAGGCTAATAAAGATCAATATCGCCTTCCTCTGGCCTAACTGCATAGTTGGGTGTATCTCAACATACTTTACAATGTAATGCAATTCAGCATCAGTGCCTTTAAGACTGAAACTATCATTTGATAGCTCCCAAATGAGTTTGCCACTTGCTATTGTTACACTTTCACCTTTGATATCATCAGACTTGGGCCAGTCAGAACCTTTTCATTCAAATCTCTATAAATGGTTGTTAATTGGTCACAATATCATACAAGGTTTTTAAACTGAAAACAAAATGTCCAACTCACAAATGAAGCTAAGCAACTAATGGTTGCTTCCTGCAGGGACCAGTGTGAAGATATTTATTGTAGTGTTTTCAATGGTTTCTTTGAAGTGGAATCTCGTGTGCAGCAGGAAAGGGATGAACAAAGCAACAGCCACTGTGTTCTTCATTGGTGTTATGTGTGGAGCTCCTTTATTTGGATATTTCAGTGATAGGTAAGGTATAATTCAACTTATTTACCTATACAACAGTTTAAAGGAGGCACAATAAAAGTGCACATCAAAAAGAATTCCCCTCACCCACCCAAGATAAGATGAAATGTTAACGATCATTAAGGAGAATTTGGGTTGTAGCAGCAATTAGAAGTATCCTAACATCATGCTAATTGCACACAGCAAAGAAATATAAAATATAAATAAAATATACCAACTGACATATGCAACTGATAATTTCAAGTATGGATTATAGGATTATTATTTAGCAGGGAGATTTCATGAAGAATGGATAATGCACAATTGATAATTGTTTTATAAATGCTGCTTTACGCAGCATCAATAATGCTCAAGTAATATTTATATTTAATATTTATATTTTTTGTATATTTCTTTTTTTTGGTATATTTTGAGGATCTTTTTTATACAGTTCGTTGCCCTTAAATTTGTTTATTGTATAGTCATGTGTACCTCTCTCTTGTTTTGTACTGCTGCATAACCGCAATTTCCCCTTGGGGACAATAAAGAGCCATCTAATCTAATCTAATAAATTATGAATTGCATTTATGAAATGATTTGTAAATGAAAATAATCATTTTACTGTGTAATAGTGATTACCTTGGAAATGATTAATAACCCATATATAAAGTATTACCGATAGATTAAAAAAAAACATCTTTGTTCTAATCATGTTATTTCCATGGCCAGATTTGGCCGACGGAGGATACTATTGGTGTCATATCTGTCATCCATGGTGACTGCAGTCATAAGTGCTTTCTCCACATCATATGTAATGTTCGTCATCATGAGGTTTTTTACTGGAATGGCACTTTCAGGGATAAGCATTATCTCTGTTGTTCTAAGTAAGTATTGCTAATATAACACCAATATCTGATTAATGAGATGAAGAAATAGCATATGTCTAGCTCTCACTCACAACCATTTTCATAGAATTCCACATTGTAGGTTTATTTTAAGATGCTGACTCAATGGATTGTACAGGATGTTTCACCTGACCCTTCTGTGTTGACATTTCTGCAGATATTGAATGGTTTGGCATTGAGCACAGGACCTTTGCTGGCATAATCATAAGCTTGGATTGGACACTTGGTAACTTGCTTCTAGTGGGAATTGCATACTTTGTAAATGAGTGGAGGAAGCTCATTCTGGCAGCGAGCTCGCCCCTGATACTGTCCATCATTGTTTGGCGGTACAAAGTTTTATATCATATCTTTTATATCACAAAGAGCTGGATCCCATGAGAGGTTCATGAGATGTTCAATTCACCAGATGTTTGTCATTTCAGGTGGCTTCCAGAGTCTTCAAGGTGGCTCCTGGCTAATGGTAAAGCGGACACTGCTCATTTTTACATCATGAAATGTGCTAGGATGAACAACAGATCCAAGTGTATGGATGGCATTTCACCAAAGGTAGATACATGCATTCAATTTAGCTATAGGACTACGCTGTTGCTTGGACAACTGACATTCTCATATTGATGTGGATAAAATGAAAAATGTAATGTGTTTGTTTTGTTTGTTTTTGTCCTGTTCACTCACAGACATTGTTGGACTCAGTAGGAGTTGAAACAAAAGATAAGAAGTACACGTTTTTAGATCTTGTGAGGACCCCAAATATCAGGAAACTTTCCATAATCTCAGGGATAGTATGGTAAGTATCAATATCACAGGATGGGATAACGTTGTGAGAGTGAAATAAATCAGGCACTTTTTGACAAGGGGAAGTAAAAGAAGAAAGAAAAACTATCCTAAAATAATTAGCTTTCAATCGATAGTCACACCAATGAACAAGGCTCTCTCAAAGCCAGAAATAACAGAAGGAAGATCTGTCCTGTGATGGAGACATTTCATTGACAATGATTAGACAGATTTTCCAGAGACATAAGTACATTTTTATTGTGTATCAGTGTTTTCTTTGGCTCAGAACTGTACATGTGGCAGCCAGCACACAGTAACATCTCAAGTTCAATATTGGAGAAAAAAAGTTAACGATTACCTTTCGTTGTCGAGTCAATATCAGGTTTTTTTGTCAGACAGCTTTTTTTTTTAGATCAGACCGGTGGCAGTCTGACCTAGCACCTAGGCGAGATTACCTAGGTGCAATAACCCTTTTTATTGCATGTCTGCAATATTTATATTTATATTTATATTTATATTTATATTTATATTTATATTTATATTTATATTTATATTTATATTTATATTATTTATATTGATACAAAATACACAGAAATAAAAAATAGCGTACACAAAATAACTTATTTTAAAAGAAGAACAAGCAATGTGCATGTAAGCATGTGATGTCCAACATCAGTCAATTCAATCAGTTTGCAATTGCAATAGCATGGTTTTAACCATTAGATGGGAGTCTCTATGAATTTTGTTACCCTCAATATTAAATGAATTAGTTCAACAATACAGAATTTCGTGCTTAGCTAGCTAACTAGCAAGAGAAAAAACTCCATGTCTTCATGTCTCATAGAAAAACTTGGTCTGAATATTATAATGGTTTGTCTGCTCTAGACAAAATAGCTAACGCAGGTAAATTCACCCTTTCTGATGGACCTAACCTGCCAGATCCCTTCTCCCTTCCTTCCTGTCAGTGGGTATGTGATCCAACTAAATGGCCAGACATATATGTGCATCTTATTGAGACACAGAGTGTATACACTATGAAAATACTCAAGGTGTACAAGTCATTAGACGAATATAATTATGTGATTTGTGGTCAAGTACAAGACGCGCTGTATCTAGATTTGGTCATGTACTACCGACCCATCCTGTCAGTTCTTCTAATAGGTTGCAACCAGAGGTATCTACGGTTGGATTCAAATCCAGTTTTTTTGGACGGTATTGTATAAAAATTAAGTTCCCCATTTTGGTTCTCTCTGTTGTAACAGCCAACAGGACATTTTTATACTGTTTTGGCTCCTTAATAGTAAAGTTTATCTGAGTGTTTGCCAGTCTTAACATTACTCCCACCGGTCTTTTTGCAACCACTTCGAGCAGTGACGTCATCAGTGATGTTGAAAAAGGATTGGTCTATATTCTTCCATACTTCCTGCCCTGTCTGCACATACGATTTAATGCATACGTCGGAAAAATTGAATGTCTGCATCATGCAAAACGGCAAGGCATATACTGCATTCAATTGGAAATGAATCATCTTCCAGGGCACTGCAACGCAATACAGCAATCAGAGATCAACTTAGATCAATGTCTATAAATTGTAATATCATATAATACAATATGTATCACTTAACTTAAAATGCATCATATATGAGTCCAGACTAATAATCTGCTGTCCATGCTAACTATCCATTCTATTAATTCAAATGAACCTTGCAATGAAACTGGTATCTGCACAGAAGGTTATAATATCTTTTTCACTTTTCAGGTATGGAGTTGCATTTACATATTATGGGATAAGTCTGAACATCACTGGGTTTGGGCTAAACCCATATCTTACACAGTTTCTATTTGCCTCTATTGAGATGCCAATGAAGATTGGCGTCTATTACTTTCTGAAAAAACTTGGTAGGAAGCCTGGCCAGGTATTGGCACTGCTGTTAACCGGGCTCTGTCTTTTCATCAACTTGTTTGTTCCAGGAGGTAATTTTATTGGCTTCTACTGAATTCTATTATGTGAGAATCTAATAATCTGTGCCTTGTTTTTTCCATATTTAATGGTTGCATGATTCATTTTAATTTTGTCCAGGTTGTATTGGTGAATTCACTGCATCAAATGTCTACATTTTCTCCCTCAGATAAGTCGGTAATTCGCACCATTGTGGCAGTCCTTGGAAAAGCCCTATCAGAAGCATCATTTACTATTATCTACCTCTACACAATTGAACTCTATCCTACAGTTGTACGGTTAGTCAAGAATAAACCAACCGAATTGACCACCCAGTGTCATGATTAGCAATTCTGTTGTGATCACATGAACTAGACGTCTCAGCTTAATCTCAGCTTGTTGTTTATTCAGACAAAATGGTTTAGGCTACACCGCATTTCTGGCCCGGCTTGGTGTGTCCATCGCCCCACTCATTGTCCTTTTGGAGGACGTGTGGTATCTCCTCCCTACAGTGATTTATTGTGCGGTGGCAGTTGGGTCTGGGTTAACGGCTTCGCTCCTGCCTGAAACATTAAACACCCATCTGCCAGAGTTCATCGAGGATATTGAGAAACCAAGGTAAAGGAGAAATAGTGTTAAAGGTTAAAGGTGTTAAAGATTCAACACTGTGACATATAGGCTCTCCAAGAGAGGGAGGTATATTTGGAAAGATGAGGATATTTATATATCCTAATTATTTTGCTGCTGATTTTAGGGTTAAGTTTACAGTTTAGAGTTTTTGATAAATGCACTTCATGAATTTCATTCATCAGTAAAAATGACAATTGTCAGCTCTTGCATGCACATCCTCTTAACCTATCCTATCTTCCATCCTATCCTATCTAAAAAGAATCCAGTATCCCAATAATGAATAACATGCAACAGTAAACTATTAGCCTGCTCACTGAACCAAACTGCTAAAGAATAATCCACAGTTGTCTCAGGCAAAGGCAAAAGGGTTTGCACTCACCTTTACAGAATATTATACACTGTATTCACAATATTATCCTAAATAATTGCTATCTGGATGCATCATCCGATAGGGTATTATTTACCAGTGTCAAATGAAAATAAAAATCAATACTGTAACTCATGTTGATGCCCTTTTATAAACTCTCAGTAATTCTCACAATGCTTTTTCTATTTTACAGAGCACAAGTCAGAGGAAAAGAGTGTCAATAAAAATCATGCCTGATGATCATGAAAAGGATGATATTGAAGTTGATTGTGTCTACAGTGTTACTAGTCTTTTTATGTATGTTTTCATGATTCATTATTCCCTCTTCACCTTCATCTCCATCTGCCCTTCATGACTGAAGTGGATTTAATAGATGAAATCAGTGAGGAAGAATAGCTTTCACCTGGATCAATCTGGTCAGCCTGTTACATGGAAAGAGCAGGTCACCCTGATGCAGTGGGACTCATTCTGAGCCCAGGAGTTTCACACCTCAGACCAGCCCACTTCCACAGGCTCATGCGACCTTATCAGGGGCTCAGGTCGACAAAGAGGGCCAACATGCCTAAATAGGCTTACGTGTTATTGTTCTACCCACATGTACACATACATATCATCATCCCCAGAGCCACCCATGTAATTATCTGCTGATAGTAACGTATTGATAGACCTCTTAACGGTAAGCCTTAAGACCCCACATTTCTGAGAAAAATATTTGAGCTAAGTTTAGAAGGGCTGGGTCTGGGCACACCTAACTTCTTCTCCTTGACGGCACTGGAGGGCTCAGGTCTCAGTGCCGAGGTGGATGGCGTTCCTTGACGCATCAACCTGGCCCCCCCAGCAAGTCAGCAACCCGCCACTAGTCCAAACACCCACAATCTTCTATGGCCTAATGTTTTGTCCACCCAGTGTATGATTGGATTCAACTGTTATGTATTTTGCTTTAAGTGAGATTGTCCAGTGACTCATATGCCCATTACATTGTGGAAATTAGTGTTAAAAAATATATATAAATGTATTATTAGAAGCTAATACTTTATTGAAGATGACTTGATTTCAAAATAATGATGACAAACAATGTTTTTGTATAAATTTCTACATTGAATCCCAATAAATAACTGAACCAACAGTCAACCAATATTTAACCGTTGTGTGTCTGGCATTCCAAATGCATGTGCCAACTAAAGAGTGAGAGGGATACATGTAAGTTATGCAGTTATGCTTAATGGAGAACTCTGCTATTAGTTTGATTTGAGTATTCAGCACTATGAACTTTGCCATCATCTAAGAGATCATATGACCAGATTGGCTCTCCTATTAATGGATTCTTTATAGTCTGTAATATTGAGATGGAAATAAAAAAATATCACACACTTTTTTTTTTAGCAATGTTATGCTTCACATTCATACAGTTACACTTGTTCACACCTGAGCAGCTCCACTAGGACAATGGAGGTGAGGTGCCTCGCTCAGTGGTAACTGAATGGTAGGTTTTGAGGGAGGGAAGAGGATTTACCTTCCCTGCTCAGATGTTTTCAAGCTGATAACCTTCCATGAGCCACTTTCTAAGCTTTAGGCTACCCTCATCCCCTTGGTGCTAACTATGTAAGCTGCAGCTTTACAGAAGCTGTCAGATATGACACTTTTTACGTCTGTGGAGAGAGTGGCGCAATGCATGTGATATCAACTGACATGTACTTTGGTATTCAAGTGATTGTTAACAAGTGATTCATAAAAAATGTTACTAATTATACTATAGTTTGACTGAGAATGCATTGTCTTTGTTAGCAACACCTTGCTACACATTAACACATTTTGATAGTTGACCATTAACCAATAACATTTTGCAATGTGCAAAAGGCTAGTTCAAGTTCAAGTTCAAGTTCAAGTCATTTATTGTCAAATGTGCAGCATCACTTAGAGTCATACTGTACAATGAAATGTTTTGGACGAGGCACATTCCAACATGGTAGGTACACATGAATCACACGTCTAGTATATAAAAAAAGATACAATAGAATAAAATAAAAGTAGCAATAAAACAGATTAAGGGCTATATATGAAAAGCAGGTTTGGCAAACATGAATGATCTAGGGATACAGATACAGATGTGCAGGTATAAAGTGTATGTGCATTGCATATAAGTATTGTTCATAAAGTGGCAAGGGTATGAGGTATAGTTCAGCGGTTCAGTAGCCTGATGGCCTGTAAGTAGAAACTGTCCTTCAGTCGTGAAGTGTGTGACTGACCGCCCCTGTACTGTCTGACAGACGGTAACAGGGTGAAAAGTGAGTGTGCTGGGTGGCTGGAGTCCTTGATGATTTTATTGGCCTTTCTCAGGCATCGGGTGAGGTAGATGTTGTCCAGGGTGGGTAGCACCCTGCCCGTGATGGTCTGGGCGGTTTTCACCACCCTTTGTAGGGCCTTGCGGTCCTGGGCGGAGCAGCTGCCGTACCAAGAAGTGATGCAGCCAGAGAGTGTGAGGATGTTGGGGGACACGCCAACCTTTTTTAGCCTCCTCAGGAAGAAGAGGCGTTGGCGGGCCGTCCTCGCTGTAGTGTCTGTGTGGTGAGTCCAGTTAAGGTCGTCGGATATGTGAACACCAAGAAACTTAAAGTGGCGGACTCTCTCCACTTCAGTTCCATTAATGTCGATGGGGGAGTGTCTGTGTGGCCCCTCCTGCAGCTTCCTGTGGTCCACCATCAGCTCCTTAGTCTTGCTGACGTTGAGAGAGAGGTTGTTGTCCTGGCAGCACACTGCCAGGGCTCTGACCTCTGCTCTGTAGGCCGTCTCATTGCCGTCTGTGATGAGGCCCAGGATGGTGGTGTCGTCAGCAAACTTTATGATGGCATTGGAGCTGGAAGTGGCGACGCAGTCGTACGTGAACAAGGAGTACAGGAGGGGGCTGAGGATGCAGCCCTGAGGGGCGCCAGTGTTCAGAAGGAGGGTGGAGGAAGTGAGGTTGCCC